>JAZHYW010037776.1:0-35580 GCA_037355805.1 Ixodes ricinus | reverse complement strand
CGCTCTTATCAAAAGCAAAATTTTATTGCATAATTATTTACACCCAAATTATGTGATTGACTTTTTTAGGCATAACGTTTCATTCATCGGGTATCTGCTTCTAAACTCGCCGAGCAAACATTTAGAAAGTGACATGAATCACGGGAGTCTTGGCGACCACCAAACGTGTGGACTTTGCCAATGAAAAAACCTCGCAGCCCATTTACAGAGCAGTGGGCTGCGTGGTCAGTAAAAATTATCTTGCTTTGTATGTTTATACAGCCTTGATGTTGGAACGCCTCAACGGGTGACCGGTCTCTTAGCTGTAGATGAGAAATTTAGCCAATGCAGTACAACCGCTAACCTGGGGTTTTTAACGTGCGTCACGCAGTAGTGATTACACTAAGCGTACCGGTACGAAACTCATCCAGATCGAAACAGGCAGGGGCGGTGGATCTAACCCAGGAGGTTCCCAGCGCAAGCTTTCGCTCCACGCTCCGAGCTGAGACGCGGCGTGGTCAGTGAGGCAGGATTAGCTCGTATTAGCAGGGACCCCAAGAAACGCACAATAGAGCTTTCCCTCTTTCTATTTTTAGGAGGGAACGTTGTCCCCAACCCTTTTTTTTTCTCTCGTGAGGTGGCAAGAGGGAAAAGGAGAAAGGGAAAAAGGGTTCTCTTCGCTCGGCCTTGACACGATGGAGGCGCCACGTGGGGACGGTCGTTGCAACTAAGATGGCGTGCCTCCAAAAAATCCTGGCCCTTGGGTGGAAGTTTTTCGGATGAACCTTTTCCCGCGTCCGGCTCGGTTTTTTGCAGTACCATAAGGGGTGTGCCCTTGTGGCTTGTTTCCCACTTGGCCACCAACTGCAAAATCCTTCACCGGCATTTTTGTTTCTTTTTTTTTGGACACCGTTTTTGAGTTTGTGCGTCTTGAATTTGGCCTGATCTATACCGGGGATACGGCCGTCCCAGTTCGGGGTCTCCTGAGCAGACATGTACACGTTACCCCAAAAAAGTAACTAAATACCGTTACTCGTTACTCGCCCAAAAAGTAACTAAATACGTTACTCGTTACCGATTCTCAAAGGAACGCGTGAGTTACCTCAAAAGTAACGAGTTACTTTTCAAGTTACTTTGAAGACCAAATACACAACTGTTTTTGTTTCATGGTTTATTGTTTTCTTTTAGTAGTCGTTGCCCTTAAGCAGCAGCTGCCTGTCGAAGTTTTCATCAGTTATGTTTCCCGCTTCCTTGAAAATACATTTCCGGTGACGCTGAAGCGTCGTTCTACTCGATGCGCTCGAAGGAACGGCAGTGTTGTGCTTCAGCAAGACCTGGTGAATCTTCGGGAACTGCGCCTTCATTGAGTACAGAGGGTAAGGAGTTATGTGCCTTCCCGTGTTTGCAACCTCCGGGTTTACATTCGGTCCGTACCCGGTTCTAGAAAGTTCAATTAACGAACCTGATTGTGCTCGCTGGGTGAAGGACATTCTCAGCTGTAGAGTTCAGTACAGCAACGTTTATCGCTGGACACGTCAGTCGAACTGTTCGACTGACGTGTTCAACGATACATGTTGCTGTATTGTCATACTGTTTATTTGTTTTTCGGGTTTTTCATCTGCCTTTGTCACCATAAACAAATACTAAGGCTAGATTAAAAACAAGGCCGTTAAGGGGGATTCAACCGCTCGTCACTCAATGGGCAAATTTCGCTACACAAACCTGAGTTTCAGGAATGCGCCAGAGTATTCATTCTTTTGGAGGTTACTTATGATAACGTAATGAAGGTTGTACGGCCCTTGAATTTTTCCTTTAGAGCGCTGGAGATTTTTAATAAAATCCAGAAATATGACCGTTTTGACTGTTTTTTAGTGCGTTTTGAGGCATTTTTGAAAATACAAATATTTAGAAGACAAACGTGACAAAACGCTTGGCCGTACGTACTAGGGGTGCCCTTAATCTTAATTTTAAGACCATGATGAGAAAGCAAAATATTGTTGTATTTGCGTATTTGTGTAAATAAAATCACACTGTTAATTTTATTTCCAACTTGTTAAACGAGATGGCGACACTAGTACTAAATGCCTCAAACCGTAGATTTTCTTGCTGTTGCTGTTTTTCGCTCGAGCTCGAATTCGACCGCGATGTCTCGTGGCTCGTGGATCGGTAGCACGTGTAGCGAAAGCTGCCGCTGTAAAGCTCGCTGATCGTGGATTCAATCCACCGCCTCTGTCCGTTTCAATCTGGATGAGCATCGTACCGGCGTGCTGTCATGTATCACTATTGCGTGATGCACGTTAAAGACGTCAGACAAGCAGCGGTATACTGCACTGTCTTTCGTCTCCAACGAAGACACCAGATGCCCTCAGAGCTGACTAACTTCCCGCTGTATAGACATAGACACAACAGAATTACAATTGATGGCTCCGTTGGTCGGCACTTTTTGAACGTTGCAAAAAAGAATAACAAACGTGCCCATTAGTGACCGACCCGAGGTTCCGCAACTTTGTCGCGAAGCTGCCACACACCTGCGATCAACTTAGACCCCACCCCTCCTTCGTGATGCCTCAATGTACATTATCAGTGCCTCACATTATATCGCACTGCATTATTTTTAACACCCCTTATACGGGCCTCTTAGACATGGGCCGCATGCCTCTGTGGCGCCTGTACTTACAAGCACAAATAAATACCCACATACTTACAACGATTATTTTGGTTTTATGCGTTACATCAGTGAGAGCGGTAGTGTTCCTTGATGACACGGGGAAAATATTGATGCCTGCAAGTGCTGGCGAACCAGATTCTGAAGAACAGTAAGAACTAATGCCATGCATATTAGGTTGTTTAAATGCCCATACACACAGTTGCGTCCTCCTCTCAAATTTTCGCGTTCTATTCCAACTGCGGGCGTCCCATTTTCAGAGTTTAATCTTCCCGCGATGCGTAAATTATCTACACGGGCCAAGAAACAAGATTTTCTTAAAAACATTGCTAAGTGCTTGCACTGCACGCTCTCATCTCTTCTATATAAGTAACTAGAAGTAAATATTTAACATAAGATAGAAACAAAATAGACTCTTTCCTTTGCACGTGTAACCAGTCATCAGCAGACTCCTAGCGAAAGGCCTGATAAGGCTCTGAAGGCGAGACTTTTGTTGATTCTATTTTTTATTAGTGTGCTATGTTAGCGCGCGTGGTCAAACGCTTGCATACGCTACAAGCGTGTCACGTAAGCACCCTAAGATAGTGCAGGGTTGAACAGAGATATCCTAATATGTAGGGTGCCTCAATGTCCTTCTGCTTAGGGTGTTGCCACCCTTTGTAGTACCCGATGCCGACAGAACGCGCTCACGGGTAAAATACAAATAAATCGACGAAAACAGATTATCGCCATAGCAAAGCCAGCACCAAGAACGCGTGCCGGGACGCGCTCTTTCACGCGCTTCTGAACAAAAAATAAAAATAAAAGTGTGGGACAAAATGGCCAGATTAGAGCCGCTAAATGAGCTTAGCTTATTTAGCGGCTCTCATATGGCTATAAAGCGCACATAAATGCACCCTACTAATATGTATATGGAAATAAAAATATAATAACAATAGGTGAATGAGTTGCAAAGAGGCTAAAATACTTATTCCGAACAACATTTGTTTTATGAAACATTATTTCAGATATTTTCATTCTCTGTAGTCCTTGTTTGGTTGCTAGTGGATATGAAAAAGCAAAAGAAGAAGCAGGCTTTCTATTATTTTTGAACAATTACACTATATTTTCTTAACCAGCAAACAGGTGCTTACTCTGAGATGCAAATTGAATTTTGACGTTAGCGTTTTGGTGCCCGAAACCATTTTTTTTGTAAATTTAACACTTCCCATTTTGCGGATTACTAAGAAAATCAAACGGGCCATCAGTAGAAAATACGTTTTTACCAAAGGTGAAACGTACGTTTCTTTTTTTTCTTTTTTTTTCTCTTCACCTTTCTAATTTTGGGCAAAATCAAATGAACCTCTAAATAACTTTAGTGTCTTCATAATAACCTCGGGAGTTCACTATACTATTGTTCGTTATGAACACCTCTTTCAACAGTGATGATCTTACTATGTCACCATGGAATGAAGCGGTGGTACTTTATCTGTCTGGAAACAAAATGGGGTGTGTGTATGTTTATACAGCCTAGAACATAGTCAGCCTCAACGGGCGACTTGTCTCCCAGCTGTAGATGAGAAATTAAGCCAGTGCAGTACAACTGGTAGCCTGGGGTCTTTAACGTGCATCACGCAGTGGTGATCAAAGTAACGTTGGTAGTGATACACGACCGCACGCCGGTACGATGCTTCATCCAGATCGAAACGGGCAGGGGTGGGGTTTGAGCCCAGGATCCCTGGGTTCTGCAGCGCGAGCTTTCGCTCTACGTGCTCCGAGCTGGTGTGCGCTAGACCACTCGGCCACCGATTCCTTTTTTTTTCTTTATTTCCTGTTTGACACATGATACAGATACATTCAATCACTACACATTAGGCCCTAAAATGGTTTCAAATTAACAAGATTGTCTAGTACAGACAGCCATTCCAGCGGTTCACTATGCAACTTTATAACTTCTCTTAAATAGCACATGCTCTCAATAAAGTAGTCTCTAACCGGTCGAGCGACCAAATCGGCATGTCGAACAGCCATCCTAGACTTCCACATACTGTGGAGACTCAGCACCATAAACGTGTCATAAGGCACGTCCTCCTCGTTCCGCCCTTGGAAGCAGTTATCGGCGAAGTACTGAAATGAGCGGCCCTTCGAAGCGAATGGCAGCGGAGCACCCACTCCTCGCACGTGTCTTGCGCGTTTCCACAACAATGGTTGGCGGTACTTGTAAGCGTGAATTTTATCAAATGAATTTAGTCTGCACTTGCCGGCAGCGCCTTCAACTTATGGAATTTACGAGGATAACTCGAGTGCAACATGGCTTTGTTTATTTGAGTGTTGTTTTTTTTCGCTGACAGGCAGACAGACGGAAAGTGTCCTTTCTTGCCATACCCGTTGCCAATCTTGTCAGCTGCTGTGCACTTGGCGCGCGATTGTGGACGAGTAGTAGAGCCGCGCCACTTGCTTGGACAGAGAACTCCTTGGTACAGTTCACGGGTGGGAAACGGTTGCTTCTTGTTGCTTTTGACTCGACGCGCAGAAGTGTGGACCCCGTCGACCAGGTTCACACCTCTGGACGTGCAGAAGTGTGGACCTCGCCACTAAATGAGCTATGCTTAGGTTCGTCACTCTGTTCCCCAATATTGCTGTGGGCGCCGCCATCTTGGTGCTTGTACAGAGCAAACGCAACTGCTGATCGTCATGATTCAAAAGTGCGACTTGCTCGGCATTTGAGTCGGTGTTAGGAAGCTTATGTAATATTGCTTTGCTTTGTCGCGAAGCGTTTAAACATTTGTGGAGGACGTAAAAGCGTTTCCTGCGATTTCAGACGAATTTTCAGATAACTGGCAGTGGCAGCCATGATTTTAAGCCACAATATGGACAAGTGTCGTTATTCTGAAGCGTAGCTTATTTAGTGGCACTAGGGAAGATCACGGCAGAACAGCGCAGCACTGAGCTAGATTTCAGTCGCCATGTTCTTCTATAGTGCCACTAAATAAGCTACGCTTATTTAGTGTAAGCGTAGCTTACACTTATTTAGAGTAGCGACACTTTTTGCATATTGTGGCTTAAAATCATCGTTGCCAGTTATCTGAAGATTGATCTGAAATCACAGGAAACGCTTTTCCGCCCTCCACAAATGTTTAGACAGTTCGCAACAGAGTAAAGCAATATTATATGAGCTTCCTAACACCGAATCTAATGCTGAGGAAGTCACAACTTTTGAATCATGACGATCGGCAGTTGCGTCTACTCTGCACAAGCACCAAAATGTCGGCGCCCATAACAATGTTGACGAACAGAGTGCCAATATTCTAAGCGCAGCTCATTTAGTGGCTCTAGTTCTTCCCAGAAGTGGCGCGCGGCACGTGTCTCGAGCATTTCCAAAAAAATGATTGGCGCCACTTTTCCCAGGATAGATGGGCTTTACTCCACAGATCCTGGGAGCGGGTTTGCAAACCAGTATTCAGACGAAGAGCAGGCCGATATAGGACATAAAAAGTGCAAAACTGCCACCTTATTCTTTTCCTAGCTTTAAACTGAACTCTAAAAATAACTTTTTCTTTTTTTTTTTTGCAAATTAACGTTTACGTGCCAAATGTGGTGGTTTAAACGGCCGCAACGCCGCACCTTGTGCTTTCGATAATTTCGAACGCGGATGGAACTTCGAATTCATTCGGAAATCAGAGCTTATTCTACGTTTTGTAAGCCACTGTAATCTACGTATGTACTGGCTCGTATCTCGCGCCGCCTGTTGGCCGCTTCCGGCAGCGGCGGACGCAGAGCGAAGAAGATCAAGCTCGAGATCGGCGGCGAACAGCCCGTGGCCCGAGCCCACCTCGAGCGCCCGACCTGCATGCGCAGCTGCGAACATGCAACTCGTTTGTTCCGGAAAAATTCTGCGCCATCTATGAGGAAAAGGGTACAAATAAATAGCGGTTGAATCCCCCTTAAAGCGGTTGTTTGTACACGTTACTCCTCAAAAGTAACGAGATACCGTTACTCGTTACGTGGCCTTAAAAGTAACTAAATACCGTTACTCGTTCCTTTTCTTAAAAAATAACTAAATACATTACTCGTTACCGAAAATAGTAACTAGATACAAGTAACTCGTTACTTGTAACGCGTTACGTAAATGTCTGCTCCTGAGACGCACGGTATTCTTAGGGCCTGTCTGAAAGCCGATTTCCTGACTCTTCGTCCAGCCGAGCTACTCCGCCATTGTTTCGGTCTTTGTATACCCCGTCGACATTGACAGACTAAACCAAAAAAAACAGCACCCGCACCGCCAGACGTAACTAATTAGCTGCTTTTTTGTCGGCTTGAGTGCCCTTAATTGGCGATAAAAGTACATCTTTGTAAATGGTAGTTTCTGAGGGAGTAGCCATCTGGAAGATAGCAAAAATGTCCCTTTTAAGGGCGCTAAATCTAAGCAGAGTGCAAGACGATTAATCGCATTCAATTAGCCACATCAGGTCCCGTCATTTAGTTTCATAACGCTAACAGAATCGTCGGAAACTGGATTATTGCAAAAGGTCGTGCCGGCCGTAGGCCGACAGAACGCAGGGCTGCCGAGGCTGCCGACCACATCCGTTCGGTAGTTGGCCATCGTCTTCCGGCAGTAGACTACGCAGAACCTCCGCGCTCAGTGCGGTCAAGGACCCTCTGCAGATACCCACCGGGCCGTTCTTCATAATCAGAGTCCTCTCGGGTTTATTTCTGGCGAAGGGTAGTCGAGATTCGTGCTTTGACCTGTTGCGAAAGGCGTAGAGGAGACGGAATGAGCTCCCGCGCGGCCTAATGCGCGCTTTCTCGTTCCCCTCGATCCCTGGTAGGGCCTGGGACACAGGAGATGGTTAATATGGCTCCCCGGATTTGAGGGCTTTTCGCTCCTGCCTTGATCTTTTTTGCCGTTGCATTGGGAGTCCCGCTTCCGGCACGTGTCCACGGCCTCCTTAGAGCAGATGGATATGAAAATGTTTTTTGGCTCCCTCGGGGGTTTGGGAATCGGCTTCCGCGGCAAGTAGAATAGTTCCAAGATTCGCTTTTGGGTTCAGTGGTCATTCCTAACCGCAAATGAGGGACGGCGAATTTCGTTTTTCTTGCAAGTGGCGGTTTTTCTTTGGGACCGACCGGGTTGACAATGCAGGGCTTTGGGGTAGAAAATGGCGGCGCACAGTGGGTAGGGTACATTCCCTCTAGAGAAATCTTGGTCGTCACGCGTGGCGGATATCGTCACTTATAAAAGGCGCTGCACAGTGTGAACCATCTAGTAATCGCCTTCTACGAGTCATCAACCTTGCCTACTGGGTTGTGGAGCACCTTCCGAGCATGCGCGGTAGATCTCTTGCGGATTGTGAGACGCCGGGCATATGTCCCTCCCGGTATACTCGGCATTTTCGATCTGGGCGGGACTTGTAGGTAATGCATCACTAGTATCACGTTAATTTTGCTCCTTTTCGGCAATGATTTAATGGTTGCATTTTAAAAGAACGAACGAGTAACGCACTTGCGTTACTCTTTGGTGAAGTAACGAGTAAGGGTGTTTAGTTACTTCTGCAGGGAATGTGTACAACACAAATACATAAACTCACACCATGCCCGCGCCCGTAATAGACGATAAGATAGACCATATACAGAGTATGTCCACGAGGTGTGTCAGTAGAGTAATAGTTATTACCGAATGAATGGGTTAATTAGCAAGGAATAGTTAATGGCGACAAACGTTGGAAGCAGCGACTGCTTCATGAAAATGATACATACAAAGTAAGAGAAAATGGCGCGTTATAATTGAAACTGAAGTAACGTGTTCCCTTTGAATCGCAGTTACGGAAGTAACATACTCACCTAGTTACTTTTTGAGTGACGGCATTTAGTTACTCTATTTCAGTCACGTGTCTGGCGAGAGCCACTGTAAAGGTGTATGCAAAGGAACATTCAGTGCAGACTACCTTCCGCATTCACACCGGCGACTCAACCGCATCCGCAAAGCGGTTGTGAACGCGGCTGCTTAAATATGTGCAATAAATATTCACGCCCACTTGACAATGAAAACCAGCGGATCCGCCTCGCGGTTTGCGATTTCGAACGGCAGTGTGAATGCAGCCCTATACCACCTCTCTCTCTGTCTTTCTCAGATTCAGATAACGGCCCCTAAACGACGACCATAGACATTTCGTTTTTTATGGCGTCTCCTGCTATACCTTCTGCTCTGTCTTTCATGCCCTCTTTTAACTTGCATACGTGTTTTTGTCGACTTTTTTTTACTATAAAAAAGGTTTCTAAACGTTTACGAGCAACAGTCTCTCGGCGTCCCCCGAAATCCTTATCTGATAAAAATAATCACGGAACACACACAAAAAAAATGCCAAAAACAACATGCCCTCCCACTTTTTTATAAAAAGAAGTGGGACGGCCTGTGTCAACTACACGTCAGTTGTGCTTCATGGAAATGCATTTCAGTTTTTGCATGATCGGATGACGTCTCGATAGCTTTACGTGTCGCCGCTTTGCGCATGCGTATATTCTGTGCTTTTTCTGAGTGAAAAAAAAGTTAGCGCTTTGTCCTGTTTACTTCATATCCCTGTCTTTTTTGCGCTACTTCATTTGTTTGACTTGTCTTCAAGGTAGTATTCGTTTTGTAACATGTGCTTGCCTCCCCGTCCCCCATTTCCCAACGGTGAGATTATGTATTGTAAATGGCAAAACGCCGATTCAAGTATATTTGATTTGCGTCTGGGCGAACGATGCGTTCGGGCCATTATGTACTGCGCGACTGCCACGCAAACGGATGGCGGAGTCGAGGATAAACGACGTGTCAGCATAATATGCCCGCCTCGCACGCACTGAAGCTGCGTCTTCTGCCCCGCTCCTCGACGACACGCCCCGGATGGCATTGCGTCCTTCGACTCAGAAGCACAAAAAAAATCCAAGGCAAAATGTATTTAAAAAAATCGTAATAAAAAATCAATAATAACTACCGTTTGCGTTCCGGAAGGACTGCGGCGAATATGGAGACCATCCATCAAGCAGTCATCTTTGAGTGCGGGGATGGCGTGGCACCTGTTCCCAACAGCCCCGTGGTGAATTATCCGCAAAGATACGCTCAGGCGAGTTTCGCTAATTTCCCAAATCCGGTACTATCTGTCTCACGCGCGCCTTTTTGCTGTCGTTGTGCGCCGCGGGCTTCGCTAATGTTCTCGCGAACGAGACGCTGCAAAAGCAAGAATGATTCTTGCTGAAGGCAACACCGAGCTCTTCCCATCCCCATAATTACTCAACACCGTTTTTACTTGCTTTATATTTTTTTGTTATAAACGTTGGTAACAGTCACGACTAAAGTGCCTTGATACTTATTTTACAAGTAGCGACAACGAATACAAATGACAAAGCACATTCCTTTGGAACACAATGGTGGCATTCAGTTCAAACCTCTGCTGTGTGCCGCCATTCGCTTCCTAAAACCTGCACCGCCACGCAGTTGGCGCTTCGAAGAATGTCGCTACTTGTAACAGGCTCCTATCTAGGGACTCTCGTCACGAAGGATGCACCACTCGGACTTCGATGTTCTGCGGGATACAATATGGCGGACAGCGGTGCCTATTCGGCGATTTGGGCTGATATTCTAAGAGAGGGGAGAGAGAGAGAGGGCGAGAACGAGAGAGACGCACTAAAGTGAATATATCCAGGTGCTTCTAAGAGGTGTTGGGGTCTTAAGAAACTTGTATGCTTTTAAATTTGTATCCAATTCTCCATGAAATCTCTCAGAGTTCGGACCCTGAACTTGAGAGAAAATAAAAAAGAAGAACACGTTGCATGACGGACTCTCCTATTGTCGCTACCGACTGTCGCTGACGACGTGCCTCTCCAACGTTTTGGTCACTTAGTTTCGGATCTGTCGTGCGTGTGCCAGAAGCGGTAGCCTCATAATACGCTTTATTCAGAAATATGTACAAATAAAAAAAGTAATTATGTTAAGTTACTGAGTATTGGCCGCAAAAGTAATTTGAGTAAAGTAGAAATTACTGAAATGGAAATAAAATAAGTAAATTATTGACTACCGCAAAAAAGTAGCAAATTGCTTTCGAAGAATTTCTTTTTTTGGTAACAAGAAAGTAGACAGGTCTTGATCTGTTAGCGACATTCTACTAGCTAAACAAAAAGCGGCTTGTGTTTTCACAGAAATGCTTTAATAGCAAGTCTTGCTTCGGCGTGCCTAATTGTTTTGTACTTTTAGTTTTTTGGTCAATGATGCACTGCAGATCTTCATTTCTACTTTGAGGTTTAGCACTCCCCACTTGATTTGCAGACAGTGTTTTTTTTTGCAGTGTTGCGTAACGTGCATCTAGGACATACTTGACGTAGAGTACAAAGTAAATGAGAGGTTATGTACTTCAAGTAGAGTAGTAAGTTCATCGGGTGCAATGTACTTGAACTGAAGTACTATAAGTACAATGTGCTTCAACGTAAAGTACAAGCGATTCTTAACATAATCTTTCATGGTGCGCTTTTATAGCCCTATAATAAACTGTGTTTGTTTTAACTGTTATACATTGCTCCAGAGGTAATCGGTGGTGCATTCTTTTTTGTTCGGAAATGGCTGCAAATATTGGGTAAAGTCAAGTCGCCACTACGAACTACTTAACACAATAAACTTATAAGGCACTTATATGTATCGGTCTCATGGGCGCCATCACTTCACTCAGAGAAATTACCAGGTGTCGTCCCCAAAGAAGATAGCGCGCTTTCACACGACATCACGCCATTTTCTTGGAAAGTACCAGAAAACAAAATACTTTAGTAAAGTACAAATACATGCTCAGAGTAGGTGCTTCAATCTAAAGTACAAGTTTTCTAAACCTAATTCAAGTAGTACTTTAAGTACCATGTGCTTAAGTACTTCCCAACACTGCTTGTTTATTACTTTTTTGTGTAAGACGTTGCAGGAATTACTAAGGTTTCTCGAACGGTCTTCGAATCTTGCGAGTACCTGCATATTTCAAGTTTTGGGAGGAAGGCAACGCAAATAAGTTACCTTTGGGTTGCCCTTTAGCTACGCCGATTTTCCGAGCACGCTACAAGCTACGTTGTACAGCACTGAATCGAGCGGTGGCGCAGCTGGCCACCGCTAATTCAAATGTTTTGAGCCGTATTGCTAACCACCCATACAGGCTATGTATAGAAGAACAAATCCCTTCTCGGAAATTGCAGCGTAGCCTGGGCTGCAGGCAGCCGCTTAAAGTGCTGCGGTGCTGTAGACACCCTTGTAGAACTCCATCAGGCAGCATTGGCGGTCGCTATTTTTTCACTGCCTCGTGATGGTTAGGGAAAATTGGTCTTAGAAGGGCAGGAGAAATCGTGTGTTGATCTTTTTAGGTTTGAAGCTGAGTGGCGCAAACTACACGCCGTTACAATGGGTATAGCCATTAACTTATCCATCCATTAAAGGCTTGAAGCGTGCGACTGGATCCGAGGTCAAGCCGAACGCCGACGGAGCACTCGTGTTAAATAGGGGCTGATACCGCACTGAACGCGCCCTCCTACGCTTTTATGCTAAGGTGTATAATCGGTAATAGGCATAGCTTTCTATATCCTGGCAGCGCCCGACAGATCGATACGAGCGGCCGCCGAAATGGAAAAGGGTGAGCGGCAGACAACGGATGAGACAAGAGCCACGTGACTGGCGCTCCGCTGCGGCGAGACGCCGAAACACACCTCTCCTGAGCGAACAAGTGTATTTCGGGTCCTCGCCGCTGCAGAAGCTCTGCGTTGACGTCCAGGTTCCCCAAAGTGGCTCTTTGGTGCTCTGTGCTACCAGATCCTCGCGCTCCAAATCTGCGACCGGGCACTCTATGGCTCCGGTCGTCGAACTGCCAGAGCTGTGTGGGTATAGAGGCGGCTATATAACAACCGAGTGATGATAGTCCGACCTCGCCGCGCGAGCATTTGCCCTCAAAAACACTTCGTCGCACGCGCAGCCGGTGCAAGGCGCAAGAAACGACCAGTTTCCTGGAGGCGGGAGACTTCTACTCGGTTCTTAACATGTCACCAAGTATATAGACCAACTCAATTCCCTGACGTCACGCCACTCAGGTGGCGCTGCTGTCGGTATTGCGCATGCGCAAACGCTTCCTCCTCCCGAATTTGGTTTCTGCGCGTGCGCAGTGCCCACACCTGGGGTGCTATTCTGGTCGCAAACGGGTACCTTTCGAGTGTGACGTATCGAGAAAGAAGGGGCGGAGCCTCAAACTAGAATGATTCTTGTTTGAGGCTCCGCCCCAACGTTCGGGTTCACGCACGCGGTCAGCTAGAATCTGACGATCCCCTACGTCACGGTGACGTGTCCACGCAGTTGGGGCGCTGAAATCCCCGCATTTCCCTCTGTTCTTTTTGTTATCTTCTTTCTTTCCTCCGGGAGTCAGAACGAGCGAAAAACCGAGGAAAGGCTACCTTCCGGAAAATGGAAGGAAACAGAGAAAAATAATATTATCCTTTTATAAAATACGAAAGATTATTTCAATATTTAAGAAGTAAAGCAAATTTAGCTAAGATATCTCTGCTTGTTTTCTCGAAGTCTTTCGCTACGGTCTTTCAAAACAAACATGGCGAAAACCGCGGTAACGACCTTGTGGTGTTTGTGTCTCGTTTGCGTCGTTGTTTTCCCTGTTTCTGCACGATACGTTGACATTACGAGAAGAAAATATTATGTGAAGGCACGCTGCAACACCGATCATCCTTTGTGAAGCCGCCGTGAACATAAGCTGCAAATGAAATGTCCTGTTTGCCTGTGAAAGAGACTCCAAACTGACGACGACTCTGTGGTAATATATGACAAGTCATGAGATCGACGCAGAGTGCACCGGTTGTGAACATGCTCTGGATGATGCAGGAAAGTTTCTTCGGGCAGTTTTAATAATGCTTTGCACCCTTTGCTCACTGCAGTGATTACGACGGTAGTCCCCATAGGCCATGCTCTTCTCTTTCGGCGCCGAAGAAATGGAGGCGACCGCGTAATCTCAGGCAGTCTTTTTTACGTATTTTTTTATTTGCAGAAAAGCTCGTGCAAAAAAATAGAAAACGACTTTTTACACGTCCCTACATAGGTACCTCGCTATCCCATTGGCTTCATTGCGCGTGACGATTCAACGCTATTTGCCATGGAAACGTTCGTGAAACTAGAAAGCCTCTGTTTGCCGCTAACAGTCATTTTTCGAGTTCGGGTTGTGACGACAAAATGACGTAAGAACAAGAATGCACGGGACTATTTGCATTGTTTTAACTCGACAACCGTACCCTTGGCGAGAGAAACTCGAAAGAACATGGCCGCGATGCTCGTCGGATCGACCGCGGCTGGGGTTTGACATGCGATCGGTCACTTGATCAACGCGCACACGAATGCTTTCGTGCTGTTGGATGAGCCCATTCGGCGGCAGGACCCGGTCAAAGAGCACAGTGAGCTGGCGTTCAACGTCTCCGATATAACACTTGGCGAGATGCAAGACTTGGCTTCTATTTGTGCCGGTGTTATGAAGCTTGAAAGTGGTGGTGTTGTTGTGGCTCGGACGGTCGCCTTGCTGAGATTATGAATACGGTAATAGACCTTCATTCAGCGTTGCCATGCGTCAAGATTCAAAACCTCACCTTGACACAAAGTGAAGAACGCTTCCGCGAGCACGGAGGCAGCAGCCAACGGTCTGAGAAAGATATGTGCCGCCGCCAAGACCGCCAGCGATCGCCCCAACGGCAAGAAAACAAACGACAAGCTCATTGAGGTTTGTGTAGTGCTGACTGCTGATTCAACGGACGACAAAGGTGAATGATGTAAAACGCAACGTACGTTTGCCAGCGTTTTGCAAAACTAACGCGTTTCGTTGAAAATTTAATTTGTGGAATTCGTTAACGCCTTGAAAGTTTGACGGGGACCGCATTGTGAACGCAGCCTTCACACAAGTGTTTTCTAGAGTGTGTGCTTTGCCTGCATGCATATAAAGACAGAAACACTGCCTATATGGTGCATAAAATAAAGAAAATTGCGCTTATCTTGATAATGTTGACTATCTATTGAGTGCTCTTGATAGTATACTGGCGTAGCCAGGAACTTTTGAGGGGTGAGGGTGGAGGGAGGTTGAGGTGGCTGGGATGTTCATAACTTCGGGTGGGGGGGGGGGATTTGTGTGTATATTTTAGTGCCCGCCGGATTTGGGGTGGGAGGGGCGAAGCCCCATAATCCGCACCCCCCCCCCCCCGCTGGCTTCGCCACTCGATGATACCATAAGGGGGCATCCTACATTCACAGGCTGCACTAAGCATGTGCATAGCCACTGAGCTCGTACCATAATGGCAAGATAGTTGCTGACATTCTTCACGTTACGTAGCAGTTCTTTTTTAGTACATATGCTCGCTTTTCCTTCACACATCTACTCTGCTTCCGCTTGTCGTTTATGCTTGATGGTGATAAGTCAACTGTGCGTATTTGCTCTGCATCACAGGCAAATTTCAAAAATCAAGCTCACACTACTCTTTAATTTCAATGAGTTACTGTCACTTTTGAAACGACAATCTATTTAATTGGTATCATAACCTTTACATTAAACACACGTGTGTTGAATGTAGGACAATTGTATTTTTATTGTTTTTCTTGGTCGCGGAGATGACAACCATCCACAAGATTGCACTGGCTAAATTTCTCGTCTACAGTGGGTAACAATGTTACCATACTCTGTCGGACTAAACTCCTGCAGTCTAAACAACTAACGATTCATTTTAGGACACACCTGTTCGTAGTTCATTGCAGGGCATAGAAAAGGGTTTCTTATGACTCCGATGACTGACATGCAATTCCAGAAGCTTGGTGTGAAAAGGTGAAATATCGAATTGATACAATAAAATGCCATCAGCAACCCATCCAGATTTTATTGCGTGATTGACAGTAGCTACAAACCGCAACAAATGGTAAACTGAAGACATAAGTACTAAGCGTGCACTAACTTCGAAGCGGTAGAAACCCTGAAGTTTTAACGTCAACTTACCACCAAGTTGTTAATGGCAAAGTGGTGTTTGCGTCGAAGTGTTGGAGTCCTTCAGAACGGTGACGGTCTCCTTCAGACCGATGATGATTGTTTCAGTTAGATTCTAGGTTCAGTCAACGCACCCCACGACGTCGATGTGCTTGTCGTGGTGGCGACAAAAGCCTTCTTTCGCACATGCCTCAGCTGCCTCGGTCCGGGGTTTTGCCGACCCAGCCGTCTCTTCCCAGCCGGTTGACAGCGACACTCGCGACGGCCGTCACGGCTCTGATCACCATCCCCTGGGCATTAGCTATGTGATCATAGGTGGAAACCGCGCCCTTGTAGTTCCCCGCTGCGAAAAATATCAGTGCGATTCAATTAGTCTGCTGCTGCTCGACGGTCATCATCTCTCATCGTCGCCGTCTCTCGTCGCGAAGCTGGTCACACTGCGATCACACGGTGCTTATCAACAAGCGGTATTGTCGTCAGAAACAGTCGTCGTGCATCGCGAAGACAACCGGGTGCTCGCGGAAAACCCGTCATTGTAGGCGTTGGTCGAGAGATCTTTGTGCAACAAGCATCGCCGCCATTTTCTACGCTCTAGAATCCTGCCCAAAGCTTGTTCCCCTTCGTGCAATAGAAGCAGAAGTTAAAAGCACGAGCACATCACCCCGAACGATGCTTGCACGAACGTTGGCTTGCACTGCGCAAGCGCGCCTGCTCGACAGGGACGTTGAAAGCCCGGAGCACGTTCTTGTAGCTCCTACACCCGCACTAGCTCGCACTCATAGTGAAACAGAGAGTACGGTGTGTCGAGTAATACCGCAGTTAATCTAGTTACGCGACTTCCGCTATGTGCTACGTAGGTCGGACGTGGTCATACGTCACTTTGTCGTCACTGTCCGAACACGAAGGGCGACAGTTACGGCAAACGGTTGCTTTCGTGTTTCACGAACGTTCCCATGGAAACCGCGTGGAATTATCGCGCGGGCTGTGGCCAATAGGAGCGCGCGGTTCGTAGGGGGAGGAGTTTTCGAGAAACACGAACGTGACCGTTTGTGACCAGAATAGCACCCCTGGAGTGGGCAAAGCGGGCGTCTTTGCAAACACTCCGTTGCTGTAGAGATAGCGCCAACTTTTGAAAAGTGTCATTTTCAATGAACCTTGTAAAAAATGCAGCTCAGAATAAAAGAAAAGACGCGCATTTGAAGTAATTCTTTGTTTTTTTATATTCGATGTTGGGATGAAGATTTTAACGGGGAACAAATTAGATGTCTTACGTGGGCCAAAACCATCAATGGCGAAATATGCCCACGGGCAGACCTCAAGGCCAGGTAAGAAATTCACAATCGCTATACAAATATAAGATTCGTCCTGCGCCATTTCAATCTCGCACTTGCATTTTGGGTCCGCTCTCAGAACGACGTGAAATGCTGACGGATTCTTTCTTTTAAATCTTACAACGTTCCCATTGAGCAGCATCTTTTCGTTTTAGTTTTTGCTCTCGAAATGCTAAACTAGAATATAGAAAACAAGAAAGAACTGCCGAAAAACGTTTTCGTAAAACATCTAAGAGATGGCACTCCTTTCTAAAAAAAAAAAAAAATATTTTTGAGCGGGATTTTAGACTTGAACGTGCGGGATTAAAAAGCACGACACTGAACGTTAAGGTAAACATGAAACAAAATAAATAATTGGATTTCTTTTTATTAGTGCCAGCTACGGTGAAAAACGAACAAAATACTTCAGTGAGGTAATTTGTTTGTTGTTTAACGAAGTTTTAGAAAGCTGAATGGAGTCGATGGACAAGCACAAAATGCAGCGTTCCCGGACAATGTTTTGCGCAATTTCTGTCTTTATTCGTTACGTCTCGTGTTCTTGGTCCGCTGAGGACTCGCTCACCTGCAGTGACGAAGAACTACACTTCCGCACAAACAGGCCAGATATGCTGCTAGCGGCAATACTTTCGCGTGAGTGATGACAAGCTTGACACAAGACATCATGTTCGAGAAATACTTCGGAGATTCCTTGGTTTGTCATAAGCTGAAAACTAATTTTTGTTTTATTGACGACGAAGAAAAGTTTGTTGTCGGTTACATCGGCTATGCTATTCACTTCCAACTCAGCTGTGTTAAACCAGCACATAATCGGGGCTTTTTCGGTAATGTGTATAAGTAAATGTTCAGAGTAACATTTACAAGAACAAAAAGATGATCGACTTCACTAGTGTCGGTTCTCGTTTTGTTTCACCCATTTCATTAAGAATGATGCTAAGGGCTATACCAGCACAGGGTAGACATGCCAGTGGCACTCCGCACCAACACAACGAAAACAGCTTTTCGTCGACGGTGAGACACTCTTCAGCGATTCAACGTGTTGAAAGTTGTCTTTCTGCGGCCCTTTGAGGACACGCAAGCGCAGAAAAGATCGCAGCCAACCGTGTAGGGCCTGTCTGAAAGCCGAGTTTGCTGACTCTTCGTCTAGCCGAGTCCCTCTGCCCTTGTTTCGGGCTTTGTACCTCGTCGACGTTGACGGACAACCCGAGAGCGGTGCAGGCACCGCCGAACGTACCTAATTAGCTGCTTTTCCGTCAGCTGAGGTGCCCTTAATTGGCGATAAGACATCCCTGTAGATGGTAGCTTCTGGGGATTGGCCATCTGGAAGACAGCAAAAATGACGCTTTTAAGCGCGCTAAATCTAAACAGCGTGCAAGAAGATTAATGGAATCCAATTAGCTACATCAGTTCCCGTCGTTTGGTTGCGGCACGCTAACGGAATCTTCGGAAACTGGATTATTGCAAAGGTCGTGCCTTATAGGCTGACGAACCCAGAGGCTGCCGAGGCTGCGATGTTTGTTTGAAACAGCTGGATTTCTCAACGGAGCGAGGCGGCTTTCTGATGGATTAATCGGATTAACCTTAAATAAATAACCGGGGCTGGCAAAAAAACACGATAAAGTGTCGCAACCCACCTGTTTACCCGAAACGGAGCACGGGGGGGGGGGGGGGGGTGCGTAGCGAGGTTTTGGTACTGCGGACTCGCGTATTCTGCTTTACATTCGCTTAAGTCAGTCTTGATATAGACGGCTGTCGTACTTATAATATAAATTTGTGCTTGTCACCTTTGCCTCCCTCAGCTAATACATAACAGGACAGTGGTGGTTAGCAGAGGTTTATGGTGACCATACTTGTACGTAACGCGTTAGATAATAGGTTACTTTAATCGATTACATTTTACTGTAATTTTGAAGCAGCTTCAATTACTTCACTTTCAGGAGTAACGATCCTTGTAATTGAATTACTTTTTGCAGTAATCGATTACAAAATTACAAATTACAATTTCCTAAATTTTTTTAATTTTATTGAGGGGGGGGGGATGGGGGGGGGGGTTGATGTGCTACAGTCAGTCAGCCCAGGGCAACGGTCATTTTTTTCTTTTATGGACACCACTATGCACGGGACCTCGAAGATTAGTAGCCCACTTCACTATGCTTTCTGTCCTGGTACATCGAAGACCGGACGTGAAAAATTACCTTATCCAGCCTCTTGTGAGTAGTGTAATTAAACAGCGCTCTTTTTTATTTATTTATTTATTTATTTTTCACGAGAGGGATTGAGTCCGGCGGCGTCACTCTTTCAACTCTAGAACAATCAGAGGCTTTCTTTTTTTTTCTTTTTTCGGAACAACTGAGCGCGAGACCCCAAGGTTATGCTACCATAATAACAAAAATAAAAAAGCTGAAAGTAAAGTAACGTGGGAGTAATCGATTACTTTCGAGTAATTTTTCGATTACATTTTTGAGGCTCTAATTGTAATTCGTAATCAGTTACTTTTTGCAGTGAAGTAATTGTAATTGTAATCGGTTACTTTTTCAGTAACGTGTACAAGTCTGATGGTGACTGACTGGCGGAAAATGGATGGTTCTGAAATAACTATTTCCTCGGAAAGGGAGTTCCAGATAGTTACAGCCTGTGGAAAAAATGAGGTATTAAAGATGCCGGGACTGTGATTGAGGCGAGATGATATCCTCTTACTAGGGTCGACGCCCAGTTTTGGGCGCCAACAAAAGATATCCGCTTGCTTTTGACCCGATAAGCCTTCCGCTGTGCCACTTCGCAAATACGTTCTACATTGCAACGAGCTTTTTTTCTTTCTTTTTAACAAACATTTATAAAACAAAAATGCTACACGTACCACACACACGCACACGCCACACACACACACTGCAATTAAAAAAATCTATCAGCACCACTGCGATATAATGTAGAGTCTGTACTTACTTAATTGCTGTTCTTCGTTTTATTGCCGTGGTCTTTTTTCTTGTGTATTGTGTACTGCTTGAACTGCACAAAGTAAAACTGACTTCTATACCACTGCCCGATGGTCAAGGCTCGTACCAAGCTTAGGATTGTAGTTTTTTTCCCCGTTGCTCTATAGCTTTTGTAAATGGAATTAAAAAACATCATTAAGATAATCATTATTCTTACTATCAAAACAACTGGGAAAATAAAAGTACCATCCATCAAACACAAGCCGAAGAACCATTTAAACTCTATTTTGAAAATTTGTCAAAATTACATCGTCAGGCAGGTTGTTGCAATCTTCAATAGCTCTTGGAGGAAAAGAGAAAAGCAAACACATCAGCGTGAGTCCCAGTGTGTAACGCGTTACTCGAAAAAGTAATCGATTACAATTACAAATAGTTGGGGACAGCTTAAGCTTCTCCTTTAAGAGTGGAACGCGAGAGCTTTATGGGGCCCCGTTCTCAAAGCCTTCTCATTAAACCCGCGCTCGGTCCCAAGCCGTGCCAACATGTGCATGTTCTAGTCGGTAGCGTCACGTGCTCTAATCGGTAGCGTCACGTGTAACGTGACGTCACATGTCGTAAGGTGTTTTATTCGGAATTTTGTGGCCAAATGGTGGGGCGGGAATATTTTGCTCCACGTTTGGGGGAACACTTTCGCTAAAGTTAGCGGAACATTTTCCCGCAAAATTCAGCGGGTCGATAAGGTCATGACGTCACAGCCATGTGTGACGTCACACGTGGCTTGCGCGCGTTGCATTATGGGATTTTTTGGTCCCGCCGACGCCGGATTTTGTTTTACGACACGAGCTCCTTAACGCTATCGCGTTAAGAACTCTTGCATAAAGGTATTCAATTATATTACTTGATTGCTTGCGAGGAAAAATAAGAGGCCGTTACTTGAAAAAAGTAACCGTTAGTTTTCTGATTCCTTCAGATTTTCAAAATAACAACGGAAACGGGTCTTCCATGCGATCTATTATTTAACTAGAAAAATCAAATTACAAGCTACTTATCTCTTTATCTTCTCCATCCACCAATTTTCGCAGTCCATCACTCCTGTCATAGACAGTAAGTTCGAGCATTCCGTGGCAGAAAACTTGTAGAAACGTAGGAAGCCACTGAAAGGGGAGGGTAATGTAGTAAACGACTTACACGTCATTTTGATACTTCCAAGAATATTCAGATTACAATTGTAATTACCTTGTAATAAAAGTTATCGAATCATGACAAAATTTCTCCAAAAAGTCATCAATTACAAGTAATTTAATTACTTGGAATAAGTACCTTGCAAGACTGAACGTGACTAAGCATGACAGGAGTACGGTCGGATTTTGTTCGGGTGGTTCGAATTTCCTGACATATAAAACAGTTCATATAAAAAAATATATTCCTCTATATCACGAGATTACTCTTAGAATTGTCGTCTAGAAATTTTAGCCTAGCAGATTTTCTTGTGCATCAACCAACTCCCCAATGCAAGGCCTCCTTCAAGTTGGTGGCCGAGTGGGCGAGCGCACACCAGCTAGGAGCACGTGGAGCGAAAGCTCGCTGCAGAACCAAGGGAACCTGGGTGTAATCTCTACCCCTGCCCGTTTCTATCTAAAGGAGTATCGTACCGGCGTTCGGTCGTGTATCACTACGGTGTGGCGCCATTAAAGATCCTCAGGCTAGCGGTTCTACTGCACAGGCTACATTACCCTTCTGCAGTGGGTAACAATGTCACCTTGTTCTGGCGCTACTAAACTTCTGCTGTATCAAGAAATAACGAATACTTTTTTGTCTTTTTTTACTCTTTTTTAATTTTTCACCTGTAACCGAATCATTCCTGATATTTGCGATGTTTCGCAGTGCAGTGTTTTCTTAGATGCGCACAGAGCAAGATGCTGAGCGATCATTAGAAATCTCAGAGTGGAAAAAACAAAACAGCTCGTTTTTCTTTTCTGATTTACTACTTGCTGTTTTTTTTCTCTTTTCTTTCCTCTTGTCTCGGCACCGCACCTCGACTGACGTTTGTCTGAAATTTAGGACTAGCATCTGTGAATGAAGGCAGTAGTTTATTTTGTTGTTATGGCGATTCTGGCGTGAAAAATAGCAAGGGCTAACAAGTCGACAAATATGACCTTGCTGGTAAGTTACAGAAATAATGGAAAGCGACACAGGGCCACGGGACGAAAATCCTCGAAACGTAAGCAAATTTTCGTCGGGTTAGGAAGGATCAACACGTCTGGGGTTGGATACAAGACGGGTGCCGTCATACGGAGCAAGAGCAAGAGAACAAGGAAAATACAAAGAACCAACAAAAATACCAACGCCTCTTAAGACATGACAAAACTAACATGCTAAATGCGTAAAAAAAGAAAAAAGAGAATACATTGGGACGTAAATTGTTTTGACATCACCACCAAGAGATACAAATCTCGTACCCTCTCGGTAGTGGCATGAATCTCATGATTGTTCCTGCGGCGTTGAATCTAGCCGATTTCGAACGTCTGCCCAACTGTTAGGATGCTACAACTCCGGTAGCCGGCTCAAGTGGTGCCTCATTTTTTTATACATTCGGTATATCTGCACCATTAAGAAACAGTTTCACTTTAACTCACATATATTCTAAAACTATCAGTAGCTTCGAACTTTTTCAAAATATGACGAGTGCGACTGGGGATTTGGCAAGACGCACGAATTTTGTAGCCGCGCATGCCGAGCCATAACGGCAGCCAAGGCGGCTGCGGGGCGGATGCAGCGCAGTGCTGTTGCGGTCGTCGTGTTTATTTCTCGACGTTCTTTCTTTTGGCGAAGGTGAGGCGGTTAAAATGCAACCACGCGGAGTGTTTCAAGCGTCTCTTAAACGTCGGCTGCGTCGGCGAAAAAGCTATTTTCTGTTTCTATAAATGTCAAGCGAGCTGACGCTTCAAACACGAACGTGTTGTCTTCAACGACGCTTTCACTTCACGAAGCGTTTGCGCTAGTACAGGTTCGTCTGACCGTTTGAAGCGTCGAGCTTGCTTTCTCGTTGCTTCTCTTTTGCTCGCCCTTACGAAAAAATGGAGCACACATTTCTACGGACGCCTGCGGAGCAGTTATTTCTGTTATGGTTTCCTTTGTGGTCACAATAAATATTTGCGCATTCCCGATTCTCTCTTTCGGTTGTCCCCTTCTCTTCTCTGTTGAGTGCAGCGGTTTTAATTTGATTGCGATATTGTGCATGATCTGCTTAGGAATTTATAATGTACGCGTGCATCTGAGCAATCGATTCCTACCTAAATTCAAGAATCTAGTTACTTACGGCAGAAGTAGCTAGGTGGCGCAAATTACCGCCTGATGCGAACGGAATCAATGATATTATTTATTCACTTATTCAGATAGCAGCCATCTATGTCTCTAGCCCTATAGTGAACGGAAGCGCCAAGGAGGAACCCGAAATTGACATCACAACAGCCGCTAGGTGTGCTGACAGTCAAGTGAGCCGCTAATGACTATTAGGGGGCCACTCTTACGTTTACTCTATTACTCTATGGTCGAAGCTGTTTTTCCATTCTTCAGGACTGCACAAAACGAAAAGAAAAGCTGAACGAAGGTGCCACAAGTGAAAAGTGAGGCCAAATCAGGTGAGCTGATACACTACCCAAAATCAGGGCGCCTCAGTTTGTGCAAAACTTCGGCGCAGGAGGCCTAACAAAACTATCGCATATAGTTACAATAAACAGCGACGCAAGGCTTTCGCAGGAGTTCTCTAACGTACGAGTCCCCACTAGAGGGACGAACAGGAACAGGTGACACCGACAAGCCGCAAGCACGTGCAGGAAACACGCCAAAGGTATCTTTGGCAGGATCGCAATCACTGCAGCGCTTACTTCAAGAGCGCCGAGGGACAGCCTGCCAAAGGTAGCTTCGCTTGCATGCCGCGCACGTAAGCTAAGTCACCACGGAAGCTCGATTAGCAGTTCAGCGAATAAAGATAACAACATTGCCTAACCTGTCAAAAAAAGAAAACGATAAGGATAATTATTTAATTTTGGTTTAAAAAAATTTTCTGCGGATATTTAGTTGGATTTATAAAATCGCACGTGCAACTCACTTCGCCTTTTCCTTTGCGACTGGGAAGCATGAAAACCTGAAAACAGAAACCCATTCGCTCTAAACAAATGTCCGCGTACCCAACTTCATGCAGAGCGCACCTCACAAAACCAATAACTGCGGTCAACAAAGAGGGTTCTGGGAAATGTCGAAACGAGGTAATAACGTTTCGACCTAAAAGCGAAAGTCAACGAAGCGGCACTAAGCAGATGCGGTACATCTGCGGACAATACATTTGTCGCTGAAAATACTTTATTTTGTGGACCTTGGTTCGCCGGACTGCATTCGTAGATCGGTGCGATTGTCCGATTCGGTTGTTTCCGCTCTGCTGGATTGGCCTGTAATATTGCTTCCATTCTCGGTGGGAGCAGAAGTTCTCAAAGCAACCGCTGCGAGTAATACTGAGGCCCGTGGCGCTGTTGTTGGTCGTGAGAACCTAAAGGGATTGTCCCGGTCAAATTTTGTATTCGAGAAAACAATTGAATATCTACTGTTATTGCTTCGAGACCACATCGTTACGTGCAATATCTAGATTTTATATGCACCTCTGCATGAGTAATTTAATTTATAATGCTCAATCGCACTCTAGCGTAAACGCTGCTATCGGTGGCAACATTGGAGCTCTGACGTCACACAACACAAACGAGCATTTCTGCCTCGTCGTTTTCCTTGCGAGTGAGGCCTCAGCGTGGCTTCCTTTTTGTTGTTGTGATTGACTTGTCTTAGTGGTTGGGTGAGATTTTTGTTGCGCGGTTGGGTGCCACAACCACCGGCAGCACATGCAGGCAACGTTATTAGATTACCTCAGTTGTGGAACTCCCGCGGAGGGGACACTTCACTCACTTTCAATCCGCCTGAGTCGTTCGAAGCGCCACCTATATTTTCGTTTCATAACTGTGCGTTCCAGAGCACAGCTGAAGCGCCAAATGGCGATCACAACGCCGCCATTTCTCCCGCAGCGGTTACTCCAGGAACCGCACGTGACATTTATTTTGCTTCGATCAATGCCATTTCGTAGCCGAACAGGTACGGTGGAATGGAGTTACAGGAGTCACCCCGTCTCCCCGGCGGACGCGCCACAACTATACACCGAAGTTAAAATGCGCCCAGGTCGGGACGCGCTATCTGAAATCCCCGCTGAGGCATGGTTGTATAAAAACAATATTAATTGTGCGGCAAAACCTGAAAACTAAAAATTTTAAAGCATCACGCGCCTCCCATTTGTGACTAAATTTAATAAAAGTTACCACAAAAAGAGTTTTTTTTCCGTTGGTTTTTACGTTTCTGGTCGTAACGTTAAACGAACGTATCCCGATTCAGTTACCAGCAGCCGTCTGGCGGCGCTGGCTGAGCAGACTCAGGCGAGGTCCTGGTGAGTGAGGGGGGGGGTACTGTTCGTGCATGCAGCGTTTATGAACAGTTCCGTAACTGGAGTTAATCTAATAACGTTGATGCGAGCCAAGACATGACCTTACAATTTTCCGGGGAGACTTGCAGCGGCGAAACCAAAATGAATCGTCGCCGTGCGTACGGACTGGAGTTCCCGTCAAGATCGAGATTCCGCTTATGCAGCAATCATCTCACAGAAGAGAGCTGAGCTGAGGCTCTAAGCCGACAGAAGCCCTTCGTAAACTGAGGTGTGATGCTGTGCCAACGATATTAAACTAGGTCCATCCACTCGCCCAATGCGATTAATCAGTTTGATTATGCAGCAAAACCGAAACCAGCAGTTGACCACCTGGAAACGATACCAGAAGTTGTATTTGCACGCGTGAAGCCGAATTCTGTTTATTTATTATGTATTTATTTATTTATTTATCTTACCCTCAGGGCCAGAGCACTACAGGAGAGTGGAAAACAACAAGCAAAACAGCATGAAACAACAATGAAGTATGAGTTAAGTAATAGAAAACATTGTTACTAACACTTGTGCGAAGAAAGGTCACGATCAGCAGTAGATGCAAGGGATGGAGGTAACTGGTTCCATCCCTTTGTAACTCTCGGGATGAATGAGTTAAAATATTTGTTATAACGGCAAGATGGAACTCCTACTCTGTGCTGATGATCTAGACGTGCTGAAACGAAGGTTGGGTGGTTAATACTGATTTCTGAGTACGGGTTGTAGTGGAATATTTTATGAAAAAAGACAAATGCTAGAAATTTTACGTGCGATGTAAGTGAGCTGGATAAAGTAAATGTTCTTCATTGATGTCACACTTGCGGTACGGTTATAATGAGTTAGTATAAACGTGCGGATTTATTCGAGATGGATCGATTAGGTCACTAGGTAGGTCGTATCGGGATCCCAGATGGAAGCTGTATATTCAAGTTTAGAGTGTACTATGAGTTTTATGAAGAAAAAAGCTGGGATGAAGGGGCCAGAAAAAAGTTCCGTTTAAGATAATTAAGCATGCGGTTGGCGTTATTAGTCACGTGGTAGCATACAGATTGCAGCAAGGTCAGAGCTAAGGATTACACCGCGATACTTGTAGAGTCAACAGGTTCTAATGGTATGTTATTCAGTTTGTAAGTAGTAGTAAAAGAAACTTTACGGGTTAGCGCATTAAATTACATTTTTTAATGTTAAGGGGGTCATGAAACGATTTTCACTTCTTCCTCCTTAGCTTTAATCCTCAACTCAAATGTGCGATGTGTGAAATCACGTCGTTCGTGACATTCTTCGGCACCGGTGCGATGACTCTAGCTTCCGCCGTGCTTTTTATACACCATAGAACTTGTCATTGCCCCAGTGGCGATAGGTTCCGTCAGGGCACTCATTGGCCACGAACGCCAGATCCGCGAATATTCGTCGACGGATTGATTGTCACGACGAGCGCATACGTCCGAGTGACGCAGTTCTCGTTGTCCAGGGCGAGAGCTGGGCTCGGCTGACGCTCAGTTTTGGCACCGCTGACGCGCTTTGGGAACCGCGGATGTATCAGAGTGAAAAGGCGGAGAGCTGGCCGAAGGAAGAAGGTACAAATAGTCCAGCTAGCTCTTCAAATTTTCGCACTGAAAAGAAACGGCGCACGACTCTACCATCATACTGCTCTTTGGCCAGCCAAACGATATGCGATTGAGTAAAGTCCCATTTTAAAATAATTTATCCCAGCCCAAAATTCGTTGCATGGCCTCATACCGCTCCATTGACCAAAGCTCGCACAATTTCAAAAATAGAATCCAGTCATGCTGTAAATGTCGGGAGATCCGAGTCATTAGATATTATACGGTAGATGGCACAATCGTCAGCAAATAGTCTTACAGAGGAGGATACAACGTTGGGCGGAGTCGTTAAATGCAAATCAGGAAAAGTAATGGACCTGAAACAGGACCCTTGAAGGTACTCCAGAAGAAACAGATGTGAGGGGGTAGAGTTAACACCGTTACAGGTTACAAATTGTAATGAACGATTCGTTAAGAATGCTATCAGCCAATTAAACACGTTAGGGATCGTGATGCTAAGTTTGCTTAATTTTATGGAGTAGAAGTCTACGGTGATGGACGTATCGAAATCTTTTGAAAAATCAAGCAAATATGCAGTCCACCTGAGATCCCTGATCCAAAAGCAACATGAAAATCGTGAAAGTAATGGAAAGCAGCTGTGTTTCGCATGAAAACATTTTTCTGAACCCATGTTGAGCTAGAGGTGAAGAAGGAGTTAGATTCAAGGAAGTTAACAAGTTGCGTGTATAACGGTGCGCTCAAAGATCTTTATGCAAAAAATGCTGGCTAGTGCGAGATAGGCCCCGAAGTAGGTTGTATGGCGAGTGCTTCGTCACCAGCCTGGTGGAGGAGGAATTGCTACCACAACCTTCCAGTCACTAGGTAGAAAGACGCACGATATCAAGTGACTGTTGAGAGCAGTAAACTGAAATGTTGAAATGACCCGCACGTGAAAATAGAGCTGTGGCTACGATTCGCCAAGCCTCGTCCGGGTCAATGGCACGTACACTTGCGTGCATTGTGAACGATTCGCCGTTTGGCCTTCGACCCGCGTTCGTCAGCCTCTGACGGAACGACCCGCAGCCGCATCACCGATCCAGTGGATCCGCTTGAGCTCGTGTGCCCAGATGCCGTTTCGTGTACCCAGTTGCCGCTTTTAGAAGCGGCAAATCTGCAACCCTTTGCTTTGCAAGCGCTCCGCATCCGATCGGTGGCCGTCGCGGCTGTGTTTGCGCAGAAAACCGCATACGTTTGCAAGGTCCGAGCACATGGCTGTTCTCTGAGCGCACATCCCGCTAAAAGGCGCGACTTTTTTACGCTACGCTTGGGAACTGGCATTAAAATAACCGTATTTCAGTGAAAGGGTGCGAGTTCCTAGAGAGTGATGCAGGCCTGAAAACCAAATACGAGACATCCATCGAAGCCAACGCTTGTTATCCTGACCATCCGACAAACCTTTGCGTTTTGTGACGTGACGCCAGCAGCTACGGATGTCGAGCCACTGACCCTGGCGAAATTTTATGGGGTGCAGTTTCGTACATACGCCTCGCGAAACGTTTAATTACTAGGGGAGATCATATATCAATAAAAATGAGCGATTTGTCTACCATGAAGGCTCTCTCGACGTAACAAGCGCAAAAACCCGTTAGTACTCCGGTTTCGACCGGACAATCCTTCAGCGCCAAGAGTACGCGTCGTGGCGCCCCTTAAAGTTCCCTACGACTGACGTCACTCACCGGGATGGGCTCACGTGATGTCGTCCCGTGTCGTGACCTAAGAAGTGCCAGTCGAGGCGTCGCATTTTACAGCGCCACAGGGTTAGCGTGTGGAGAACCTACTTTTTCCGCGAAGCTATCTTGGGGGAAGTCGATCGCTACAATCTACGGTGGGATATCAGCGAACGACCGAAGTTGCTATATGGATCCGAGTCCCTAAAAAAAACTCATAGGCCGTGTCGTCACGTTTCCCCGCCCAGCGCTAAAACACAGACCGTTTTTTTGTTTTTTTTTGCTTTGTAGGTCTGGGCGTGTCTCGCTACCCGCCAATATCCCACCGTTGATTGTAGCGATTGTGGAAGTGCTATAAAAAAAAAAAACGAATCAACGATGATTTTTTTTTTACTGATGCATTTTTGAAGTTACACTCTAGAAAACGTTCGTATGTCTACACTTTCACACACAACAACTCGGAGCCAATCACCGCAACTTACGGAAGGCAAGCTCAGCCCCGGCATCGACGATGCCGAAATACATGCGTTTGAGACCGAAAAACGCAGTCTGAGTTGTGACATTAAGCCATGCAAAACGTCACGTTCGCGTTGCTTAATGTCACAACTCAGATTGTGTTTTTTTTTAGTCTAAACATATGTTTCGGCATCGTCATTCGCTGAGCTGCCTCATGTAAGTTGCGGAGACGCTGGCTCCAGCGTCGTGTGTGTGTTCAGACTGTGTATACTTATACTTTTTTTAGAGTGTATTAGTAGTTTGCCATTAGTATTTCCTACTTGTCTACGAGAGCTGAATCAGACCCTTTTAAGGCGTCATATTGAGCGTTTGATCAATCGTGGAAAGCTGACCTTTATGGCATTGACGCGTCTTTGGTCATCGCAGCTTTCATGACACGAATGTCGGCCATGGTGGTGCATGATGCGGAAGCGCGCGATTGAGCCGAAAGAGGCAGAGTCGTCACCGAATCGCGGCGCGTCGCCAGTGCGCCGGTCGTGCACGAAACCAACCGGGGAATGCCAGCGCTACCGCTTGGAAGACGAGAGCTGGGACTCCCCCACCGAAACGCCGATATAGTGGATCACCGCAGCGTCACCTACCTTGCGCCCCGGTAACGACGTCAAGAGCTGATGCTCTTTACGTGCACCCCGCGACCTCAAGACTCGACGCGTTCAGTGCCATCGCCCAGCGGCAGGCCCTCGTCAAGCCCCAGCGTGCTGGCCTCTTGGGGAGTTCAGCGATCCACTCAGCGATGACGCTCGCCAGAGCAGGACTTCGCGTCTTCGATCGTCGTGCTCTAAAATGGTGGCGTGTTGCCAGCAGGCCGCGGCTGTAGCCGCACGAATAGTGACCGCGCCCCTTCGCATGCGGGATGCGCCATGGTCCAGGAACGCGACTCGTCAAACTGCCATCTTCGAAAGGAGCGTCCACACTGTACGATCAAACGATGACGGTACTTGGGTCAAGACGAAGATAGGTTTGGTGCATATCTTTTCATGCAAGCAGTTACCTCACCCGGTGGAGAGAGGGTGCTGACGCACGAAGGGCACCATAAGGTGGCTTCACTCTGGTTGGTTTCGGTTTCCGGCGGAATCCGTTTGCCCACTCTGTTGACGGCGTTATGTCATTTTCTGCCTAGTCCTGTGATGGCAACGAATTCCAGGGCGATGCAAATTTAACGATCCATTGGCAATTGGCCACCTCAAGAAACACGACGTAGTTAGCAAGCCTTAAATTCTGGATTTTGCTACGAATACCGTCATCTGACCATGTTCTTTGGTTCGACGGAAGGGTCTCGGTTGCATCGACTGCTGAGAAATGATGCCGGGGAAGGATTACGTGATGTCTACGGGCGTAGTGGACGCACCCTCGGATACCTAGCCTCTGCAGAAATAAACTAGAGAAGAGACCAACGTTTGGAGGCACAGTGAAAAAGCAGGTCGACGATCTGATTAATACGAACAATTGCACAGAACAGATGAACTCGCGAGTTTAGTGCTCACTGTTCGGTTTTCGAATACACCAACATTTTGCGAAAAAATGACGACAAGAAAGAAAGTTGTAAGGAAGCACGGAATGCAAAAAGGCATATATATTCTCTCCATCGGTTTCGAAGAAATAGTACTCAAGATATGTTTTGATGACCCATCCACCGACTAGGGAAATCTTCACCATCAGCCTGGCTAAAAGATGAGTATCAGCATTTCAATAAATACCTAAAGAAATCACTCACTATATGACATTTCACAACGCAATTGAGAATATGATCATGACAAACCCCTTGGCGAAGTCTGATCGCCTATCTTCCGTAATAAATAGCGGGAAAAAATACCACAAGAGAATTGACTTTTAGCAACATCATGGAAGTCAAATGCCAGGCATCGCTTCATGAACTTGTATAGAAAGATCATTATTTGTTTGGAAAGAACACGCTTTTAATTTCGGCGGCGTTTCCATTGGGGTCATATATTGCGGGCCTGAGGCGCTTTTGTCAGGCACTCGCTGCGTTGCCTTTATGCGTTTATCTGGAGCCAACCCTCCGTGTCAAATAAATTAATTGAATTAGATAAAGCCAGAAAATCAGGCGGCTGCTGACATGGCACTGACAATGGCGGTTTCTTTAAACTCTGTAAACAGATCAAGCAACGTTTGCCGTATGCCGCACAAATGATTCCACCATATCCGTGCTAAATTGTTTTGGATTTGTTATGAAGGCAGAGCACGATGCTTCCGAGGAACACACGTAGGTGACTGCATTGTCCAGTTGACTATACTTTGCTCTTCTTCTTTAAGATCATAAATGCGGTGATCATAACTATACCTTGCGCTTCTTATTGCGGCAACAAACCGAAGGCCATCTATCATTTACCATAGCAAATTTGCGCCCGATCATAAATAATTACATCTGGCCTGTCTGTCCACGTACATACTCGTGCTGCACTTGTGCTAACGCGACTTTTTCTCACACGTATCCGGTACGCCGACCGCGGCAAATCATCACAACCTTTATAAAATCGGAGCGGTAGTTGACCATAATCAGCGGCACGCAAGCGGTAACAAAAAAGAAATGCATCGATTACTTACAAAGCAAGATTTGAATATTCAGGTAAAAACGCTACAAAAACAAAGTAATTATTTTTTTGTCGCGTTTCATGAGGAGAAAGGCGTACGATTTCAAGTCATCTCATGGTATGTCACGGATTCCAAAATGGCTGTACCGCCAGTGATGGAGGTGAAATATCTCTCGATCGTCGATGACTCCGATAACGATATTCGATACCCGCCGCCACCACGCGCATCGTATCGTTATCGGTATCGTCGAACGACAGTTAGCGGCTGCTAACAGTCGTTTGTCGAACCACAGCCAGAAATGGCCCGCGTAACTAGGCATACAGGCAATGCTTCAGAGTAACAATATTTGCTCCACGTTGTTGCATATTGTGGCTTAAAATCATGGTTGCCAGTTATCTTTAAAGCTTTCTCTGGGTGAAATCACAGAAACTTTTTCAAGTTCTCCACAAATATTTAACTAGATACGCGACAATCGCAACAACATCACAGCTTGTTTCTCCTAACACTGAATTCCATTGCGGTTTGCACTTTGAATATGACGATCCATTAGTTGTGCCCACGACCGTCGTGGTTGCGTCTGCTCCAGCCAAGCAACAAATGGCGGCGCCCATAACAATGTCAGCAGTCAGAGCGCTGGCAATACATAAGCAGCTCATTGAAGGTCGTTTCCAGTTCACTAACAACTATTGCAACTCAAACCAACGCAACTATCGATATCATACAAAGACTAGACTTGCTAAAAGAGAGTCTGGTTCAGGCCTGAAGTCATGAGTCACTGCGAAACTTCGTAAGCTGAATGCCGCACATTGAGCGCTCAAGAAGAAAACTTGGCAGGCGGTATCAAACCACGGATATTGGTGGTGACTTTGCTTAAAGAGCATTTTGTACGTATGGTCGCCGTATGGTCGCCATTTGGTTCATGAAATCGAAATCTCTCCTGACCCCTTCGTCCTTGGTGAGGCGATCTTGAAACTCGCCAGACGTAGCTGGCAGACGTTTCTACAACAAGAGTTTACTATCTACACACCAAGGAGCAAGGTATATTCGTACGCCACCGCAAGTGGTGTCGGTACTGGAGGCATCTTTAAAAAAATATTTTTTTCTCCAACACAAAGAACAATATAATTGTCAGGGCTCTGGTCCCGCTAGGGCGACGCATAGCAACAATCGACTGCGACCAACTTTAACGAGCAACACACGACACCGACAGATTATTCGTTTGTCGAAGTCCCCCGTCCTACCTAACGGACATGACACTCAAAGATAAGCAGTATTAATGTCGCTACACGGCAACCGTTTCTCTGCGGGACTGAAGCATACAAACACCGCTAAAATGCACCGACAGCCGTGTCAAGGACGCAGTTGCTCTGTTTCATAGATCGGCTAAATAACCACCGACAAACACAACGAAGTTAAGGTAATTCCATTTTCAAACGCAGCGTGTGCTAAAAACGTGCCACCAGTACTTACTTTGTAAGTACGTAAAGCTCGGTCAACACCCTGACTAGAGCGTCCGTATTGTTGCATTCATGATGAAAACCAATAGAAAGAGCATAAATATATTCGTTTCAGTTTGGGTCCACGCAGCCAGTTACAAGCGGCGAGCTCCGGCTTCCAGCGCCCCGCTAAGCATCGCGCGCTGTGCAGTATAGGCACTGTTCAGGGCCACACGCTCGTAAGAAATGGGCTGCGTCTGACTCAAGCTGTCGGCGTATACTCAGCTGGGAGTCCCGGTTGCTCATTACGTTTTTTGCGGGTTCATCATTCTCAATTCGATTTCCTTGATTCAATTTAGTTAGAGCGGTTTGTGTCCTTTGTGTATTGTTATAAATTACAAAGGTTCTACAAATACTTTCGGTCAATATTTTCATCCGCTTTTACTTACGGCATGTCCAACAATATGAACGTCGACACCAATATAAGAATTATTTGTGTTCCATGGCCTGTTCCGCGATAGCTATCTCCTTGGACCGGCTCTTCGAGTATCCATATGTAGTTTAAATGCTGCCTGCGGGAATGTTTTCCCCAACCAAGGTGAGGATATTCCAACTTCCTGCTGGTACAGCACGCACGCTGCCTTTTATGCACTATCATAGCCTCTTTACTCACAAAACCGCCGTCGACGACGTATACAGGAGCCCCGGCCGCAGATTTGAGCAAGATCTGCAGTACAGGCATTTCAGAGAACCTGGACGTCAGCGCAGCATTTTCAGTTTATGAGGGCCTGTCGGTTCAACTCATGAGAAAGAAGCAAGACGCGAGAACGCAAGAGCACGAGTGACATTCCATCGCTCGGAAGAAGGTGTTTGGCGTTCCTGCTGCTGCGGGGCGCCCGTCAGCGTGGTGTTCCCTCATCCGCTCCTCTGCCGCTGTACAGTTCACTTTCGGCGCCGCTTCGTGGCGATCTGTCTACTTTGTCAGTATGCACTATGAATATAAAAAATCGCGTCGGTAGCACGCACTGACCAGAGTGGGAAACAGATAACCCTTATTAAGGGTTACAAGCCTTTTGACGCGCAGACCCTACATGGCGCTTCAAACGACGGGCAGAGAACTGAGGAAGGGAGGGGGGGGGGGGAGCGCACCGCTTCGAGAGCGTCCCCACACCGAGGTAATGTAATAAAGTTGTTTCAATTCACAACGTCCCTAAGCTTATGTGGAAGCCGAGACTGAAAGAAGAAGTCCCTCTCTATGCACGGACTTTCACCACGACGAAAATCGCTTCTAACCTCAGTGGCGGTCTTGCGAGTATACTTTGGGCTGCAGACTAGACCAGTAAGCGCCTGCAGTCGTGAATATTCCAACCTGATACCGTTTATAAGCCTCTGACTAGAAGCTCTGCCTATGCGACACTGCTGGCTTCGCAGTGCTTGGCTGCGCGTTGCTTCGCGTTCAAACTTGTGTTTTTAGCGGCAGAAAGCTCGCACGACAGCGGAGCCGAAGTCTCAGCTTAGCGTGAGCAGCAGGAACAGGAAGTTCCTCTGCGCGAAGGCGGGAGCTGTAGTCCGCTTAAGGGTGAGCGTTGAAATATAGTGGAAACAGTTCCAGTGGTTACGCGTAGTTCCACAGCACGTGGTTCCAAAGAAGGCGCTGCGGGTTTGTGTCCTTCTTTTCGTCCTTCGTTCTTGTACGCCTCCTAATCATCATGAACCTTTACCAAGTAGCCCAGCTTTAACCCTGATATCAGATTCGCCGCGAGTGGCAGTTCGTTGCGAGACTGCTGCTCTCCAGATGTCGGCGATATGTCAGACGACGAACAACAACTGATCTGTCAGCCGATTGCTTGTCTCGCTTGTCGGAGTCGCGCCTGTCGCTACAGTGGGACAGTATCGACGACTACACAACTTACCTTATTGCCGAATAAAATTGCCGTCTGTCGCTCTGGTGACAATGCTATGCGATGATCCGTGAAGATGGGCAGCGATTGATAAGTTGACAGGCATATTGCGCCAAAGACACTTACTTATATTGGCGAGGAACGCCATCAGTGCTGATCGATGCTCCGCTGGTGATCTTGGTGGACTATTTAGTACGACCATCTCCAAGTTTCTTTGGCTGTTTGAATGAAAACGAAATGGCGATGGCCACGGCAATGGACACAGATTGAAGCCAATCGCCTTGCGAGGTTTTGGTCGTTCGTATGTTAGTATGTGTTTATTCCAGCTTAGCAGGCAGGGAAGGTAATGGCGCCATTTCAGGATCCAGTGGGACTTTAGCTTATCTCAACCAAACTCAATCCAATCAAACCTAAATTAATTTGAACTTGCTTGACCGGAATCCCAACCAACAAACCCAGACTCGTACCCAACAAAAATTAATGCTTTGACGATCCCAGCA
>JAZHYW010037774.1:0-28768 GCA_037355805.1 Ixodes ricinus | reverse complement strand
ACTTAGCGGGATAATTTAGCGGGGAAACTTAACCCTCTAAATTTTGCGGGGAACAACTTGTTAGCCAAGAGATTTAACGGGAGGAGGATAAGGAGGGCATACCCTCCTCACTCCTCATCGAACTGCTTAGTCTATTTCGCATTAAAGAGATTTGTAAACGTACTACATTTTGTTGGGGTCAGCGAATCTCGGTGCAATTACTTATCTACCAAGACTCGTACCGACTTCTGTGTGTAAATACAGAAACAAAAATTCTAATCGTACAGATACCAGCAACCACAATTAATTTTTCACCTTTTCTTCCTCGATGCTTAGAACAATATCTTGTTAAAGCCAGAATGCTAGCAGTCGACGGGAAACAAGATGCCAGCCGGTTGGTTAGTTAGTTAGTTAGTTAGTTAGTTAGTTAGTTAGAGTTTCGAGAGTAAGGAAGACAAAGGAAGTGTTGCTGGGCCACAAGATGCCACCGATGCGGTGGCCCTCTTTATTCTCCCCGGTCGTAATGCCTCGGCGTCTCGCCTAGCGCGGTTTGTATTTTTTCCAGGTTACCCTTGCCAAAAACATTGTGTTAGAAAGCTATTTCAGAAGCAGCGACTTATCACAAACGCTACGAATTTGCACTTTTAGGTGCCACCAAAAGCTCTCCGACAGCACGTGCGCTTCTTCAGCCCAGTGTCAGGACTCAGCTCCGCCGGTGCGTGGCGCGCAGAGCATCAGGCTTTTGAAATGCGAAGACGGGCAAAGGTCGCTTCCATCGGACTTGGTTTAATTACTGCTATTTACAACATTGGTAGCGCGCAGCATCGTTCTCTCGAGAGCGCGTCTCGAACCTCCCTGATTTCCAGCTCTCGCGTCCTTTTTCTCCCCTCGTGAGCGAGCGAGGCAGGATGGAAGAGCGGGAAGGTTTCCCTCTCGCCACGGCGATGTCCACCAGCCGTGTCGCTCTTGTGGAAAGGATGGGCTCTCCTTTCAGCATCCCGCCAAGGTCCTTGGTCGTCGGGCAGGCAATCCCCTGGGCACCGCGCTGGCGAACGAGCCGGACTCGGGGAACGAGCCCGGAGATGCCAGCTCCTTGTGAAGGCGCGGGCCCCCCTTTTCGGCGGCTGCCTGTCTCATGCATCGTCTCCAGCAAGCATTTTTCGGGATTGTTCGGTCGCGGTTTTGCCTCTTCGGGGAAAACGGATTAGCAGCGAAGGTCCCGGCTTGGGCTTGACCCACTGGCGATGTGCAGAAACCCGTGCGGAATGGGCGATGGGGTGCTATCTCATGGCGAATTCGGGTGGTCAATCGTCGGCAACTTATTTTGCCGCAAAGCCGGCAAAAGTGTTCGCGTGGTCAGTTTCCGGCCGGCGCGCACCGTTCGGGTGGTGGTTCTCCGGCAAGCACCGGCAGCTTTCCGGCGCTTTTTCCGCCCGAGCTCCAAACGGCCGGGCGAGTGGGCGCCAGACCGCATCCGGTGTCGTCACTTCCGAAATGGGAGAGAAGGTCAATGAGAAAAAAATGAACGCAGGAGCGAAACTGATCTGAAGTCACTAGCAGCCACTACTCGAGTCAATCCAAGGGGTTGACTCGCCGCCATCACTAGGTGACGGCGGCGACAACCTCTCGCTAGCGGTGTCGAGCGGGCAGAGAGGCGAAAGTAAACTGCCACCGTCTGGCGTTTCGTGTTCGGGTGGCGAGGGTCACGTGGTGTGCCGCCGGCGCGTTTCTGGTTGCCGGTTCCGCCGGCTCGGTTTCGCCGGTGATTGACCACCCGAATTCGCCATCAGAGACTCGATGGCGCCGTTTAAAGGGAGTTGTCCGGTCGAAACCGGAAGTACTCAAGTTTTTGCGCTCGTTACGTCGAGGAGCCTTTATGTACACAAACGTCATTTTTATTTTGATATATGATCTCCTGTTATTAATTAAAGCTTTCATGAGCGTATATGTACGAAACTGGACCCCGAATTTCGCCAGTGTCAATGGCTGACATCCGTAGCTGCTGCGTGACGTCACAAAACGCAAAGGTTTGTCGGATGGTCGGGATAACAAGCGTTGGTCGATGTCTTGTATTTTGTTTCGAATTATAGTCTCCTAGGCTGTACCCTACTGAAATACGGTTCTTTTAATGCAGTTCCCAAGCGTGTGAAGAAAAGAAAAGAAATCACGCCTTTCAGCAGGATATTACTCGAAAACAGCCATAAGCTTCGAGCAAACGTATGCCGTTTCGTGCAAACACAACTGCGACGGCCGCCGATCGAACTAGGAGCGCTTTCAAAGCAAAGGATGCAGATTTCGCCTCTGAAGCGGCAACTAGGTACACGAAGCGGCATCTGGGTACGCATTTCTGCGGATCCACACTGGATCGGTGATGAGGCTGCGGGTCGTTCCCTCAAAGGCGATGTCCGCGGGTCGAAGGCAAACGACGAATCGTTCAAATGCATGTCGTCACTTGACTTGGACGAGCTTGGTGAATCGTAGCCACGCTCTATTTTCACATGCGGGTCAAACAGAATTTGGCTCCACACGTGCTAAATACAGCTTCTGAATATCGTTTCCAGGTGGTCTAGCTGTTGGCTTCGGTTTCGCTGCATAATCAAATTGATTGATCTGATTTAGGCGAGGAGTGGATGGACGTAGTTTAATATCGTTGGCACAGCATCACACCTCAGCTTACGAGCCTTCTGTCCGCTCAGAGCTCAGCTCGTAGCTCTCTTCTGAGAGATGATTGCTGCATAAGCGGGATCTCGATCTTGACGGGAACCCAGTCCCTATACGCACGGCGACGGTCCATTTTGCTCGTCACTGCACGTCTCGCGGAAAAGTGCGGAACGTCATGTCTTGGCTCGTATGTGCTGCCCGGTGGCTGTGGCATCCAGCCGACACAACAACAACCTCACCCAACCACGAAACGAGTTGAGCACAACAAAAACGAAGCACGCTGAGGCGTTCCTCGCAGGTAAACGACGAGACAGAAATTGAGCATAGTTGTAAACCCGAGACTGGGGATACGGACAAGGGACAAAACACAGAACGAGCCACGCTCTATGCTCGGTTACACAGCCTCAGCCTGCACCCTCACCCCTCACCATTGCTTCGGACAGAAATGCGCGCAACGTGTTGTGTGACGTCAGAGCTCCAATGTTGCCACCGAAAGCAGCCGTTTACGCTAGAGTGCGATTGGAGCAGTATAAATTCCAATAACTCATGTAAGAGGGGCATATAAAATTCAGATATTGCACGTACGATGGATCTCGAGGGCAATAACAATGATATTCAATTGTTTTCTCGAATACAAAATTTGACCGGACAATCCCTTTAACAGAAAGCCAGATTCCTTGGCTGAGTTGAAACAGCGGGAAAATAGTATTTCCCGTCGCAGACGTAACACCAAGCTCAACACCAATTAAAAAAGAAAATGTACGTGTCATGTCTATCTCTTTCTGTCTAATATGAAACGGCATTTTCTGAAATATCAGACTTGTCTGCCATCGACTCGGGGTAAGTTGTTTTAATGCACGTGCAACTGCTTCAGACCAAAGAAGCTACTAGTAAGAGCAGAGAGAGAAAAAACTCCCTCCCCGGCCCTCTCACCCCGCGCGTTGTCTGCTCCGCTGGATTGGTTGTACCTAACATCCGGCTGACGTTCAAACTTGATTTAAAATCGTATCATGTTTGTAAATTTCAAGCGCAGGTGCGAGGATTTTGATATGCAGATTTTCGTGTAATGCTATATATGCGCGATAAAAAAACTAATCGGGTCCAACTGCGCTGTTACCTGCGTGCAAATAAGACAGAAATGGGAAAACATTGTCAGAGTGGCCGGTCTCTCCGATGAAAAGTAAATCCGGTTGCTGTAGCTTTTTTCCTAAAAACGTTTGTACTGGTGTAGGCTTTTAGCGACAATGAGTGGAAGTCTGGAATAATAAATAAAAACGTGCCCTCCTGACGGAATAGACTCAGTGGTTGAGGGTAGTACTGCCGGCTGACTCCACTGCTATTGGAAAGTGACGGAACAAAGATACGCTAGTTGATCATTTACTGAAATAAAACAACGGAGCGCTATATAGTATAGACTGGTTTTGGAGTAGCCATAAATATTCTAAGAACGCGAACCACTTTACAACGGTAGCCACGAGCCAGATTTCGATGTTCGGTACAGCCCGCAGGTACAGCCCAAATGATGGAGAACGGCAACCTCCCGGTTTGTCGTCTGCTAGTGGACTCGGGCGCGTGCCCTCTTTCTCGTTTTTACCCCGTTGAACCTGCTGAACTTCCCGGATGTGTGGAGAGGGCGCTGCGGCCAGAGCAAAATGGCGCCGCCCTGAGAGCACTAAATGAAATGGTCTATAAATCTGCTTCTTCATCCATAATAGGTAGTATATAAAAGACACCGAGAATCAGCCGCTTGGACTGTCTGCTAGGTAGACCCTCTGCAGTCAAAGGGACTTGCCGTGTCTACTGGATTGGGCAAGTTACAAAGTATGACACAAACATAGCCAAGCGCACGCAAGTATATTTCATAGATGTGACTCAGAGCTTAGGTAACAGACTCGACAGCTGCAAGGCTTCAAGGTTTGAGCAGAGGAGACTCTGGCAGGCAGCACATACTTGGGGTGCAGAGGCGGCCACCTCTCAGATTTCCAGCGCTTCACAGCTTGTCCTTTGCTGTCAAAGCTCACTCCGTCCTCGGGGTCGGACTCTTGGGGCTCGGAAGGAGGCCCCAGAAGATAGAGCTAGACGAGCCCACATTGTGCAGAAAGTCAACTGAAGTTGTTGTGCACGAGTACCTTTCCAACCACCGAAACCTGCTTTTGAGCAGCCTATTTACTGCTCTACAGCAGAATCTTAAGCAATGCTTTTTGTTAAACTTGGCCTCGGAACAGCACAGCATCCACTGGAGTTGCGAGGAATTGATGTGTAACCAGGGCCGGATCGAAGGTACGGGCTGGGGGGCTGCAGCCCAGGGCCCCCGACTCTCTGAGAACCTCCATGCACAAAAGAGAAAAAAAAAACCTAAAAATATTTTGGAACGATGTTGCTGTTGCAGCATTCGAAGAGATATAAAGATAATGGCGATGTCAGCGAGGCCAAACGCGCACTTCGCGTGCAGCACTCTGTCTCTGTAGAAAGCCGGCCCTTTAGTGGGTGACCGAGCATAGAGATGCTTGTCCGCTTTCTTTTGAAAGCGGCTTCGTCCTAAACGAAGAAAACACGCGAGGGGCCCACAATCTGGGGTTTTCGCCCTTCTTTTTTTTTTTGTCAGGAAGGAAATGTTCTCAACACCACCCCCTTTACCTTACTCGAGCTCGTGTCTCGTGCGCGCAAACACGTGTTCTTAGGTAGCGCTTGCACTTTGAAAGTGCGGCCTTCGACGCTGCTAAGGAAGGGAACAAAGCTGCATGCCGCCTCCGCGGTGGTCTTGCCGGAGTGCTCCCTAGTTGAAACCAGACTGGAATGGTAAATTTTTTTGTATTTTGAGGCCACTTTTTAAAAAATAAAGGAAACTGCAGGTATTTCCCAGATTCATTGCCTTAACCAGAGATCATCATCATCATCTTCGCCGTAATCATCATCATTAGGGCCCCTGAAGCGTCCTCAGCCCAGGGCCCCGAAATGCTTTAAATCCGGCTCTGTGTGTAACCATGGCTTCAGGTGTTAGTCGCAGTCACCTGGACACAGCGGTGAGACGGTATCTGACATTAATGTTCCATAACCTTTTCAGTTGTCCAAAAGTACATCGAGACCAAAGAGAGACATTCTATGATAATGCAGCCTCTTCTTGGAGCGAGTAGTTTCATAACATGACAAAGAGCTAGCAACGTAATAATAAAAATAATATTTGCAAACAAAAAGTGGTGGTATTTTATTTGCTTTGAACAACAGCAAACATTATGTCTTGCAGAGTAAGAGGTGCAGCGTCAATTGAGTTTGGCAATCGTAAAGTGAAAACGTACACGGCGTGCTGCAGCTGAACGATTTCTCGATGAAGGCCAGAGACCATTGGGTAAATGACACACATGCAATCCCAGAGTAAGCTTGAATGCGTGCGATGATCTCGCACGAAACTCATCACGTTGAACTTGAATGAGGCGCCCGTTTTCTGCCGAGGGCTCTCGTGCAAGCGCATTGAGAAAATGTTCGATTCAGACTATATTAGAACACAGTGTATCATAGGCGCCGACTACGGAGGGGCTCGGGGACCCCCCCTTCGCCCCCCCCCCTTAAATTTCCTGGGAGGGGGGGGGGGACAGAGCAATCCCCCCCCCTCTCCCGAGCTTTTCGGAAAAGCAAGTACCATCGCCTCCGGAACCTCTGGGTGCACCCTCATCTGTGCGCCCTGGTGCCCACACATATCGATAGCTGGCGCCCAGTGGATAAATAAAAATGTATCCACTCACCAGCTCTGGTTACTGAATGACCAGAGCTGGTGAGTGAATAAATTTTCCAACTATTCGCACAGTCCTCGAAGACCCATACGTAGTATTGGCAAATACGATAAAGGCTAGTGCTGGAAACATAGAGTTATTACAATAAACGCTAGAGGCTCAGCTGGCTTCTAGTGTCTACGGGACTTCTGGTTGCAAATTGGAAGCAGACAGCATGCAGTCTACATTTCCAGCCTCCCTGTGTATTCCTATGGGGAAAACGCGCGTGAATTTTGTCTCTTCGCCGGAAACTAACACGAATAACTTTTTTGTCATTTCGGTTGTACCGGATAGTATATGTACCTTTATTGGTATTGTGAAAGTGTAATTGCTTTAGTTACAGCGTTTTCTTTATCACTGAACGATGTTAAACTTCGCTCTATTCAGCCCCAAACCTCTGTTTCAAGGAAGGTATGTGAAAACGAGCGACGATTCTGAACAAACTAACGATCGAAAGGAATGTAGAAGTGTGTTCAAGGTTTGCTAGCATTTCGGTGAGTGCTTATATTGCTAATATGCCCGTCCCGTCATTGTATGAAAATAACTCCGTCGTGCATCTTTACGATCGGTTAATAAAAAGCATTCGAACGCCAAAATAAAGCACGTGAGCTACGAAAGGTGTTTCGTTAAAGGGGCGATGCAACAATTTTTGTACTTTGCGCAAATACCGCTTAGAACGGATCCCTGACGTTAATGACCTATGAAACACGCGTTCGTTTTTCACCCCACGCAATAGAAGTCCCAGAAAAAACTAAAGAAAAACGAGCAGCGTTCATTCCCTCAACTCGCAGCCAGAACAAGCGGCCGCGTGATCTGGAGTCGATTATATGCCGCCAATGTTGATCATAGCCACGCGCTGGGGTTGGCAAAGCACAGGACACGCGCTGACTTCCAGACATTGTTATGGCTCGGCTATTGTCGTCGTTGCAGCGATTGGACACGGGCCACTACCCGAATGCTTCTCGAGCTAGTAATTATCACGAGCCCAAATCGAGTGTCCACGCAATGCTCGGGTCCAATCTACGAGCCGCATTCAAATATCGTCACTGGAGGGTACTGCCATCCCCACGTTACGTCATCAAATTTTGCAAAGGAGAGATTGAATGAAAATTATCGCTTTTGCTCTTGAAATTACACCGCAACAAAGGCGTTTCTTGGCGAATGGCGTTGCGTGCGAGTATCCTTGAGTCCCACTAGTGCCAGTAAGCTCGTGTAAAGTGAAAAACATTCCAATTGAATATCGTTGCACCGCTCCTTTAATTATTTCCCATGTCGGGCAGTTTTTATCGGGCACCTGCTCTCTGGCCCCCCATTTGCAAAGATTTGGAGCGTGCGGGTGATGATTTGGACCCAGAACAAGCATCTTCGCACATATTCATGAGCAGAAAAGAATGAAGCCGCACTTATTTATTGCAAATCTGACTATATTACGTGGCTTTCAATTTATTTTGATCGTCTGCGTACACAAGGAGTTACTTATCCAGTGTTACTGCGTAGTTCTTGCCGTCTCTCTTGGTTTTCCACATGTCCTTCGTTCGTTTGGCACGTATATCGAAAGCGTCGACGCCGTGTTCGCGCTCAACAGTGTCCGACAGTGCACAAAAATACACGTACGAAGCCGTTTTAGCACCGTTTTTAATGCGACGAATTTGGAAGAAAAACGCCGTAACTGACCAATTATTTTGTCTGCGTGACTGAGAAATGCTCCAAGGCGCCTGGGTACGTACAAATTATTCGCGATATTTGCTCTTATAATCGAGCGCAGAGAGAAAATGCACTCGTTGTTTCCCATAGAAATGCATTACCGGAAGTCAATTTGTGACTGCTTGCTGTCTGCTTCAAAATGCAACAGCACACTAGCGCCAGCTGAGCCTCTAACTCTATGGCTGGAAATTCCTTCGAAAGCCATTGGAAGTAGTTGCGAATGGCGAGAGTATTGGCACTAGCGGATCCTGCAGCCTCAGAGAGTAGACGACATAATACGTTTTATCATTCACGTTTGTTTCTAAATCATTGAAGCTATTCCGTTACGATTAGTGCAATCACAACTGCAATGACAGCTAAATTATAAGTTCACAAAAGCAGGCGTTTGTTTAGGTATGATGCCGTCAGCATGCTTATCCTACGTTATGCAGGGGCTTCCACAGGTTTGCAACGTCTCTTTCAAGCGAAAATGAATTTAACCGTTAAAAACAACAGCTCAGAAGGTTTCCTTGAGTCGTTCTCGGCACAAAGCGATAATCTTTACATATCTTGGCTGAATGCGAATATCGCCGGTTGTCAGAGGCGGTCAGCGGCTCATGCCAGTAGCTTAACGAAAGTCGAAGTTACGAGAAAAACGAGCGTCAAGCGCTTCGCATACATTACAGAAGAAGAATTTTGGTGGGGTAAATTCTGGGCAAAAATAAAAAAAATAGCAATAACAAACTTGCACATGATAGAAAATACACTGAGGAAAGACGCCCTCGGCGCCGGCAATCGTTGAGGCGGTCTTGCAAACAAAATGAACAGAAAAAGGAGCTCGGGCTGCCCATTTGAAGGTGGTGAGCTGTTCGGGTATGACGCAAAAAGAAAGCAGAAGCAAGACGAGGGCAATAATAATTTAAAATAAAAAAGGAACTCCGCTAGCTTGGCTACCCGTACACTGCATTTATTTGTTTCTTTTCTTCGATCGGAGATATATATATCTCTCTCTCTCCGTCCGTCCGTCGCCCGTCCGCCCGCCCGCCCGCCCGCCCGCCCGCCCGCCCGCCCGCCCGCCCGCCCGCCCGCCCGCCCGCCCGCCCGCCCGCCCGCCCCGCCCCCGCCCGCCCGCCCGCCCGCCCGCCCGCCCGCCCGCCCGCCCGCCCGCCCGCCCGCCCGCCCGCCCGCCCCGCCCGCCCGCCCGCCCGCCCGCCCGCCCGCCCGCCCGCCCGCCCGCCCGCCCCGCCCGCCCGCCCGCCCGCCCGCCCGCCCGCCCGCCCGCCCGCCCGCCCGCCCGCCCGCCCGCCCGCCCGCCCGCCCGCCCGCCCGCCCGCCCGCCCGCCCGCCCGCCCCGCCCGCCCCGCCCGCCCGCCCGCCCGCCCGCCCGCCCGCCCGCCCGCCCGCCCGCCCGCCCCGCCCGCCCGCCCGCCCGCCCGCCCGCCCGCCCGCCCGCCCGCCCGCCCGCCCGCCCGCCCGCCGCGCCCGCCCGCCCGCCCGCCCGCCCGCCCGCCCGCCCGGCCCGCCCGCCCGCCCGCCCGCCCGCCCCGCCCGCCCGCCCGCCGCCCGCCCGCCCGCCCGCCCGCCCGCCCGCCCGCCCGCCCGCCCGCCCGCCCGCCCGCCCGCCCGCCCGCCCGCCCGCCCGCCCGCCCGCCCGCCCGCCCGCCCGCCCGCCCGCCCGCCCGCCCGCCCGCCCGCCCGCCCGCCCGCCCGCCCGCCCGCCCGCCCGCCCGCCCGCCCGCCCGCCCGCCCGCCCGCCCGCCCGCCCGCCCGCCCGCCCGCCCGCCCGCCCGCCCGCCCGCCCGCCCGCCCGCCCGCCCGCCCGCCCGCCTCGCCCGCCCGCCCGCCCGCCCGCCCGCCCGCCCGCTCCGCCCGCCTCGCCCGCCCGCCCGCCCGCCCGCCCGCCGCGCCCGCCCGCCCGCCCGCCCGCCCGCCCGCCCGCCCGCCCGCCCGCCCGCCCGCCCGCCCGCCCGCCCGCCCGCCCGCCCGCCCGCCCGCCCGCCCGCCCGCCCGCCACGCCCGCCCGCCCGCCCGCCCGCCCGCCCGCCCGCCCGCCCGCCCGCCCCGCCCGCCCGCCCGCCCGCCCGCCCGCCCGCCCGCCCGCCCGCCCGCCCGCCCGCCCGCCCGCCCGCCCGCCCGCCCGCCCGCCCGCCCGCCCGCCCGCCCGCCGCCCGCCCGCCCGCCCGCCGCCCGCCCGCCGCCCGCCCGCCGCCCGCCCGCCCGCCGCCCGCCCGCCCGCCCGCCCGCCCGCCCGCCCGCCCGCCCGCCCGCCCGCCCGCCCGCCCGCCCGCCCGCCCGCCCGCCCGCCCGCCCGCCCGCCCGCCCGCCCGCCCGCCCGCCCGCCCGCCCGCCCGCCCGCCCGCCCGCCCGCCCGCCCGCCCGCCCGCCCGCCCGCCCGCCCGCCCGCCCGCCCGCCCGCCCGCCCGCCCGCCCGCCCGCCCGCCCGCCCGCCCGCCCGCCCGCCCGCCCGCCCGCCCGCCCGCCCGCCCGCCCGCCCGCCCGCCCGCCCGCCCGCCCGCCCGCCCGCCCGCCCGCCCGCCCGCCCGCCCGCCCGCCCGCCCGCCCGCCCGCCCGCCCGCCCGCCCGCCCGCCCGCCCGCCCGCCCGCCCGCCCGCCCGCCCGCCCGCCCGCCCGCCCGCCCGCCCGCCCGCCCGCCCGCCCGCCCGCCCGCCCGCCCGCCCGCCCGCCCGCCCGCCCGCCCGCCCGTCCGCCCGCCCGCCCGCCCGCCCGCCCGCCCGTCCGTCCGTCCGTCCGTCCGTCCGTCCGTCCGTCCGCCCGTCCGTCCGCCCGTCCGTCCGTCCGTCCGTCCGTCCCGTCCGTCCCGTCCGTCCGTCCGTCCGTCCGTCCGTCCGTCCGTCCGTCCGTCCGTCCGTCCGTCCGTCCGTCCGTCCGTCCGTCCGTCCGTCCGTCCGCCCGTCCGTCCGTCCGTCCGTCCGTCCGTCCGTCCGTCCGTCCGTCCGTCCGTCCGTCCGTCCGTCCGTCCGTCCGTCCGTCCGTCCGTCCGTCCGTCCGTCCGTCCGTCCGTCCGTCCGTCCGTCCGTCCGTCCGTCCGTCCGTCCGTCCGTCCGTCCGTCCGTCCGTCCGTCCGTCCGTCCGTCCGTCCGTCCGTCCGTCCGTGTGTGTGTGTGTGTGTGTGTGTGTGTGTGTGTGTGTGTGTGTGTGTGTGTGTGTGTGTGAGAGAAAGAGGAGGGAGAGATTAAGGCGTCGAGCCTGACCCCCCCCCCGGGAATTTGAGAGCTTTCCGCCTATGCGGTGTATTGATACGGGAAAGAATTTACCGAGCACACCGCTGAGTCGCATCACTGAACTTCTTGGTTGTCGTCTTTCCGTCTTCCCTTCGTGCGAGGCCCACCCACCCACAGGCCCGGGTGATCGATTATCACCTCCTGTAACATCCAAAAGATCGCGACTCGCAGCACACCGATGCACGGTGATCTCTTCGTCGCAGGAAAATGTGCCGCCAGCAACGCAGAAGCTGAGGGCACTTCCTGCTCGGCTATCAGCACATGGGGCGCTTCGCGACGCCGCCAAGCTTCCACGGCAGCCGTCAGCGCCAGCGAGTGTCGGGCAGTACACCCCGATTACGTCCTCCCTGACGAACCTTGAACCGAACATATAAAAAAAACGTAGCGATGGTTCGTGAAAGCTCTTTGGCTCGCCCCGTCCGCGAGCGTGAACGTCGCCATCGTCACTAACTTTGGCAACTCCCGCTGCCTGACGACTACAAAGTTATTTCCATCGCCAAACTGAATCGTGACGACATTTTGACATCACCGCAAACTTTATTATTTCACCAGCATACCTCGAACTCCGTCGACTTCTTAGGAAAAACTCAAAACGCAATGTCACATCACGTGACCAAGAGGAGCCAATGAGCGACCGATTGAGTTAACTTGATAGTCGAGTTTGCGATCAAGCGACGCAAACTCGAGCACGCAGTAATAAGGAGTTTTAATACTAGTAGACCGTTTCCGCAGCCCGCTAAGCACCCGGATAGCGCTTCGTAATCCGCCACAAGTCCTTGAACTATGCAGACAAGGCTGGCGGCGCGCATACGCAGCTGCGGCGTTTTTCTCTGCGGATACTGTAGCGGAGGAGAAAGACGATATTCTACAGCTCCCTAGTGATACGCGACCGCACGCCGGTACGATGCTCATCCAGATCGAAACGGGTAGGGATAGGGATTGAGCCCGGATCCCTGGGTTCTGTATAGCGCGAGTTTTAGCAGCTCCGCGTGCTCCGAGCTGGTGTGCGGTAAGCCACTCTGCACTGCCCTTGTGCCTCTTAATTCGATGCGCTACGGTCGCATCTATGTAAAGCCTGCCTAAGTAGCCGAAAACAACGTGCACGCAAGGCCTCTCCCACCCGTTGTACAGCCAAAAAGTCAGCGACATCCTGTTTGGCCATTGACGGCTGTGACCAAAATACGGCTCCCCCAAACTCGCAAAATTGACACAAAAGAAACCACATCCTCTTTCTTCTTGGCCAGAATGAAGAGAGAGATAGTACCAGATCCATTTACTCTCGGACCGATGTTTCTGCAAAGGGGTCCATGGACAAGCCTCCTCGCCCGCACCCTCTCCTAGTCCTCTACAGAACGCACTTGGGCTATACTTCGTTTCACGTTAAGTCCAGGCGTAGCCGACGCCAGGAGATGATGAAAAAATGAGACAGCGTTAAAAGAGCACCACCTTGGTGCTCCTCCTGTTTCTGTGCACGTGTTCCGTCATCGCTGAACCAATCATATTGCTGGATTGGTCCTATTAATCTGAGCGTGTCTATCCGTCTGCACTCATGCTGAAACGAAGTACAGTTGGTGATTCATAGTTTAGAGGGTAAAGCGCTAAAAAACAACGGACAAGTGAAAGAGACCGACACCACAGAGCGCTACTTGCAACTGAGGTTTACTCATTGAAAAACATATAAGTACACAGCGTGAAATAAAAGACATGTGATGAAAGAACTGCAACATCATCACGCCAATGCTTATCTATCTGCCATTTACTTTTCGAAAAATTTTAAAGACGTCACCTCAAAGTCAAACAGGGCTATCGATTGAGCATGACAGTACGCGCCTGCAACGCACTTCGTTATAAACGGCGATTCGGAAATCTCCCATGTAGTTCTTGTTTCAGATTCTGGCTACACGACAATGGTGCTATCAAACTTCGGGACACCCACGTCTGGTACAATGTACTGCCAGCTTTCCCGAGGGTGACGATCTTACTGACACTGCATGTTCCCTGAGCCTGTCATTTATACAACGACCCGATTCGCCTACACCCTGCCACATGATAAACGAATCTTGTATACCACGCCTTTGCTGCACTCCACAAACCTGGTGTTATGTTTCTTCGACATACTCCGACGCGTAGCACCCTCGTCCTTCTTTTGCACGTAGTCTGCCCAATATTTCGAGGAGCTGAGAGTAGCACAGGGACCCATGTTTTTGCCTCACTTTCTTTATTCTACGTCTCACCTTATGAGACATAAGGTATCACCACTGGTCTACACCTTGGCTTCTCTCTTACACCACTACACCCTCTCTAAGTTTCTTTAGCAGTCCCTCTGCCACCCTCACAAGAATCGTAGGTGGGAACCCTCCCTCCTCCAGTTTCCCTACCTGAAACCTAAAGCTATCTCCTATCCTATGTGGGCAGGACTTCGTTAAAGGAGTGGTGAACCGAAATTTGGATTTCAGAAAACAATGCAGGAGCTGTAGGCGAGACGCTACAATCCCTACAACACTACTTGTAAGGCGATATCTCGGATGGACGGCCGTATTTTTGGAAAAAGAGGTCGAGATTGAACAAGGCCGACGAGGCCCGTGACGTCGAGATATCTCGTTTGCTCCTCTCTCCGCTTTGGCCCCTCAAGGCGGTGAGGCGGAGAAGACGCGAGGCCGTTCCCTCTCCTTCTCGGAGAAACAAGACGTAAACGTATATGCGTCAAATGCGCTCTTCTTCTTTTTTTTTTTTAAATACGGTTGCCCGTTTGAGATATTGTTGCATGAGTGATGTTTTGGTGTTTGTAGCATCCCGTTACACGCTTTTGCCGCCGTGTTTTGTGGAATCCAGATTTCGGTTCAGCATCCCTTTAAGGAAGCCCTCAAGCGCTAGATACAATGCCCCTCTTCATCACTTTTGAGTGATTAGAATCACAGGACAACATCTCTTGCTTAGCCCTAGGGCAAGAAAACCAACAGACATGTGAATGGCGAAGTAAAATCTTAAGATCTAAAAACTGTAAGGTACCATTTTCTGGGACTTTCACACTTCTCACATTCTTGAAATAAAGCCCTCTCTTTCAGAACTTCCTTCAAACGAAATAACACCAGGTAATCGTCTACGTACCTGAAAACACGAAGGACTTCATCCAACCGGCTTTCAATATCCATGTCACACTTTGCTAAAAACAAGTTGCTCCAGCACGGGCGCCACGCTCGTCCCAGTCCACACACCCACCTTCTGTACGAGCTTTACCCCTTCAAAAACAACATAGGTGGAGCTCAGATAAAAGCGTAATAATTAAAAAAAGATGTAAAAAACGTGGATGAGGGGGTGGGGGGGGGGGGGCCTTTTCTCCAGGCTAGAGTTTCCACCTGGCCAGTTTTTAGCCGTGGCGGCCAAAAACCGGCCAGGTGGCATCCCTAGGCCCTGGACAAGCATTCGCACGCTTCGGGATCTCGGAGGCCATGGTCTCGGAGGTCTCGTATGCATAGTGTATTTTTGTGATTAAATAAAAAACACATTTTTTTTAATTGTGAAAACGAGCGTGTTGGTGAATTAGATTCAGACACATTAAAGCGAGAGGTCGGCAACCCACGGGTCGCGTGCGGCCCTGGCGAAGCGGTTTTATGTGGCCCCCGGCAGCGTATTTTTGAAATCCCACCCATTACAGGGGGCGGAGCCAAGAAAAAAACAAAAACAAACAAAACAAAAGCATGTCGACTCCTATTGGTCCACGTGACTATGACGTCATTGGCTGTTCCCTTTAGCGGCAGCAACCCCTTTTTTATTTTTGTTTTGTTTTAATTACAAATGTGCAGTAATAGGCACTTGCGCGGGGTGCAATAATGGTAAAAATAGTTCGCATTGCTTTTAATTAGGAACAAAACTCGTTGCGCTAGCATTAAATAACGTCCAAAAATGCGGTTGCGCGGTTTACCGAGACCCGAAACGACGCGGGCGGACGTGTTTACGCTGTTGTGCGCGCGAGTTTTCGTTCGGATCTCGCACGCTTCCAAAGGTTTGTGGTTTCTTCATGTCGTTGTGTTTTTATAATCTCCAGCATCTCCGCGCAATGAAACACGCCGTACTCAAGAGTGCTAGTGTCAGTTTGATGGAGGCGATAGTGTTTGTATTGTCCGCCGAGCTGGTGAAGCCTTTAAGCCTAGCTGGAGAAAAGACGGTAGACTCGTTTGCATTTATAGCTTGAAATGTCGTGTTCGAAAGGCTAGCTAAACCAGTCCCACACAAACAGCTGTTTAGACTGTTACTCGGCCGCGAGTAGCACACATCCGAGAAACTGCCTACGGTAGCAGCCAGATCCTGTGAGACTCCGAGACATGTCGAAAAGGTTCCGCCCCGCGGGAGACTGCAACGCCGAATTTTACTGACAGGAGCACCGCGGTGTCGCACAGGATCGCTTGCGAAGGACCTAAACACGGTTATATGCGAAATATAAGATAGTCACATTTTAGGGACACTTATCAAAGCTTTGGCATGCTCTTCTAAAGTATCACAAAATCTGCAACTTCAAACTTTGTTTCTGGAATAATGTGGGTTGACCGCATACCTCCTGAAACAGTGCAACCTCGTCTGAATATTTCAACCTACCTAGGCCTTCACAGGCATGAAGCAGTCTCTCAACACAAGCAATGACCCTTTTGTCACCATATCAAGTGCAAAAAGAGTTGGCTGGATTGCTGTAGGATTAAAGAAAGTATATTTAGAAAACGGTAAAAATATATACAAATGTGCAAATGAACTTGAGTACTGTTCAGCTTGTGTGGACTTGACTTTCCGGTTCTCGTCACCGGTCTTGTCACTGTCCCGAAGCTCCGGCGAACCAGCTGTTCACCTGCTTGGTCGTCGAATCCAGGTGCTCTAACAGTGGCACCTGGATTCAACCTCTTGCGGGCACCGACCGATCTTAAAATGGCCATGCCTCGGGCGCCTGCCAGAAGTGAAAATAGTTGGGTGGGTTCCTTCGAGTCACTGCCAAGAGTTGCTCCTACCGGTTGCCGGTGAATTATCATTCCGGCTTCTCTTCTTCAGGTGCCCTGGGTCGCCGCCGAGAATTCCCGCAAGGGCCTCGGGTCATTGCAGAGTTTGTCCAACTGTCGCTGAAACAGTCAGCTGGACGATCGTTGGGGTCGACTTGCATGGGACACGCCAGACTCTGTCGTTTAACCCTCTCCACTAGCTCCCCGCTCCCGGTTGGTTCGCCCTTCCTCTTCGTGGCTGGATCCCCTCACCGGAATTTAGTTGTGCTAAATTTCTCATGTGGCATGTTATGTGATCTGTACGCAGTTTCCCAGTCACATCACTTCGTAGCCCTAAAATAATTGTGTTGTGTGTGTGTTTAGGCAGCCAGAAGTTAGTCAGCCTCAGTGGGCATCAGGTGTCTCAGCTGTAGGTAAGAAATGTAGCCAGTGCAGTACCCCTGCTAGTCAGGGTCTTTAACGTCCATTAACATCCCAACAAACACAATATATTTACTTGCACAACCATATGGTACAGCCAACAAACTCCCCATTTTTAACTATGTCATTAATTAACTGGAAACTTCAACTAATATATTTTTCAGTAAAGATATAACATGCAAGATTGGGTTGTGTGTATGTTTATACAGCCTAGAACTTGGTCTGCCTCAACGGGCGATGAGACTTGGGGGATGTAATATGCTGGTTTTTACTGGCCTTTTAGAGAAATTATGTTTACAGGATAAATTATCAGGTGTAAAAGTGGGAGGGGAGAGAGGCTTTATCACAATTAAGTGTGCTATGATTAATTTTCAGCAGTTTTTTAGTGCCCATTGTAAGTGGAGCCTATGATGGAAGAAAGACTAAGACTGGCTCCTTGATGCCATCATCCATTTATCGTTGAACTGCACTCGTTTAGTGTCCCAAGCTCACTAGCTCATGCTGCCCGTTTCCCTCGTCTACTTTGCTTGCTTGATTCAACGGAACCAACTCTGACCAGAGCCATATTTGTAAAAAGAAGGCTATGTGTACCCTTTGTGCCCTATTTTTCATTTTCATTACAAAAGTAATAAGTAAGGCAGAGCGCAAGTTCGCCTGCTTCTTGCACAGAGGTTGTGATATTGTCATAACGCCGAGCTCTTATTGGCTGATTGAAACAAAATAGTGGGTAGACCTCAAGGCATCTAGCACCAGACTTGTACACGTTACTGAAAAATAGTAACGAATTACACTTACAATTACTCATGGCTAAATTGTAATTTATTACAATTACAATTATCCTTCCATAAAAGTAAGTGACCGTTACCGCCAAAAGTAATCCGTTACTTTCAACAATATTTTCCTCAATTGAGAAACAAAGGGAAGAAGGTTATTCAAGTTCTTATTGTTGCTACATGCTCCATTTATTGACCTTGAGTATTTTGAGGAACAGCTGACTCCAAAGTCTCGTGAGACATTTTGCGTTATTTCTTATTCAATATGTCGACTGCTACGCTGAACACCATGTGAACTGAGGTACTGGATGGGAGTGCCATACTGTGCCTCACAAATGTTTTATGCTCTGCATTGAGCTTTTTCAGCGAAGCAATGGAAGTACTATTTACCTCGAAGATAGAGCAAAGCTTCGTCGTGGCAGCCGTTGCCTAATATTCGAGAGTTCTAGTAGAGCTGGTACCAGTACGGTAATAATTAAATAATAAATAAGGTTTGGCTCGATATTCTTCTTCCTTTGGTTCTGAACAGGTCGAGCCTCAGTCGAGACGTTGGTGAATAAGAAAAAGTTTCCAATATTTAAATATAAGTTACCGAGAAAAAAAAAACAGGACACTCATAACAACAATTAATTATAACGTTGGTTAAAACAAGGAAATGTAAACGCACGTTTGCCATGTGTACCTTTCTTGGTGCCGTTCAAAAATGCGAGCACGGACCGGGTGTTCTCCAGATAGACGTCCGCTGATGCCACGGGTAGCGAAGGGCACAGAACTAGGTAAGCCGCGCTATGGCCCCACTCATGAGTTTCACTCTCTCCTCAAGCCCAGAATATTAAGTCTACGTTAACCATCATTATGTTTTATTTGTAAAAAAATACCTGCTTGAGGTAAGATGCGTCCTGCTGGGGTAAAAACAAAAAGAAGAAAAAGGAAGGACTATTACCATTTTCGAAGTGCTCGCAAAAAGCTGACTCACAAAAAGGGCAACTCAGATGCAGAACACCTGACTGGAATTCACAAATAAAGTGGGCCAACCCTAGAACTTAATCTACAAAAAAGTAAGTAGCTTTTAAAACAGGATCAAATAACGTGAAAGAAGCAGAAAAAATACATCCTGTTTTCTAAAATAAGATAAGTGTGCATCGACGAACGATACTGCTTGTGGCAATAACACCTTCACATATTATCACATCTCTTTTAGTGGATTTTAGGGTAGACTGAGCGTTGTCTGGTGTTGTGACATTATGAAAATTGTCCTAGTCACTATAACCACGTAACCAAGGACATTGTTAATTCTTGTCTGTGCACTTACCGCCTCGAGCTTCTGGAAAAGGCATACAATCACTTGGTGTCTACCTCTCCCCGCCTTCGATCGGTAAAGAAAAAACAGACACTAAAAAAAAAAAGTGAATATAACGCCCCCCCCCCTTTTTTCTTTGTAGAAATGTTTATTTTGATCTTTTGACATTGTTGTTAGGGTCATAAAAAAAATTCAAAGGCTTGATGTTGCAAAAAAAAAAAAAAAAGTTTCAACTTTATCAAAATGAAAACGACTCTTTCCTTAGAAGGAGGGGAGGGGGGGGGGCTGGTCCCGAAAAAAAAATGTAACGGATTACAAGGAATCCGTTACGTAAAAAATGTAAGGGAATTACTTTAAAATTACTCTAGAAAATATGTAATTATTTCATTACTAAATTACCGAAAAATGTAAGGGATTACAAGTAATTTCGTTACTTGTAACGGATTACGTACAAGTCTGTCTAGCACTAAGGTCTACCCACTATCTATCCTTTCGATCAAAGCCAATCAGAGCTCGGCGTGCTTCTGATGTCACCGCAACTCCTGCGCAAGAAGCAGACGATATACTCCTGTATTCAAGAGGAACCCTCAAGCATTATAAAATATGAACTCGTGTACCATAAAATACCGGGCAAGCGCCCACTCAAACTTTGGAGATAATCGCAAAAAAATGGGGGATAGGTGCTTGTCTGGTCATCATTTTACATATAAATGTACTATGCATATTTTCTCAGATCTTGCAGATTTGGGAATGGGTGCTTAATGTGGAATGGGCAGATGCACGGTATTCCACGGTAGTGCTGCAATCAATTAATTTTCAAGTGTTGTGCTAACAGATGTTGCCATCTGCTCCAAAAGCATCAGTGGCTGCTCCAAACCAATATTTTGCCTGCTACAGAACCTGCTACGAAAACTCAAATGCTGCTTGCATCACTGCAATTCTGTCCCCTGACATTTCACAGGGTATGCGTTCAGATGTTTTGAGCCTCTAACATAAAGGCATCCGGAATTCCAGCATTTAGATCTTCTCTACTGCAACTCCAACGACCTAAAGGCAAAAATGCAAGCAAAAGGAGGTCTGTTTTATTGCTCAGCACATGAAACACTCATATTTCTTGCATGCGGCGTAGAATCAGTATTTGACTTGAAAGCAAAGTGCTTCTTAGAAGGTAAGAACCTTCTAGTGACTGTAAAAGAGTGACGCAGTGGCAGCACAAAAATTTGCATATTTTTACAAAGCTAGACATTTGGTTTATTTTGGGACTATCGGTACTAAAATGTGTGTGGTGGAAAATATAAAAAATCTCCAAGCCCCTGCGTAGGGTGGCAAGTTATTGTAAAACAATTATGTGTCGTCCTCTGGAGGGTAGTAAGGGTGCAGATAAGGGTTCGCATTGGCTTTGCCCGGTGCACTTCAAACATCAATTTCAAGTTTGAAAAAAATAACGAATGACCTTGATAAGTTGTCATAATTAAAAACAAAACAGCACAAAGGCGATTACATCTTGTACTCGTCTTTGCGCTGTTTTGTTTTCAATTATGACTGCGTACTAACTAGCCTAAACGTCTATGTTAATCACTTGATAAGTTGGTAAACTTCTATAGTCAAGGAAAAGTAATTCTAGAGTACAAACTACTAGGACTGGCGTCACAAGCTCCAGAAAAGAAGTGAAGCTTCATCTGAACGCTTTTGAGATATTCGCGACTCCAGCAAAACGGACGCCACCAAGCGGGAAAACCGGGAACCAGCCGGTCCAGGTCGCTCCGCGCCCCTCCGCGTTTCTGGTGGCTTTCGCCTTTAGCACGGAGACGAAGCTTTCTCTGGTGTTGTCGGCGCGGTGGCGAACGATGTAATTTGACGAAGGTCCGAGTTTGCCTGTGTGTTCATTAGTGTGGTGAAGCCTCAGTAAATTGTTTCCTTCCATCACGCGTTTGAAAGCCCGTTTACTGCGCAACACACGGTCGCGTGCTTTCGATTTCTTGGATGGGGAGGAATCACGGAAAAACGTTTTGATTTCTTGTCTGTCTCGAATCACATTCAAAGTGACGACTACTTAGTAACTGATAAGTGGTTTCTTTATAAGGATGTAGAGCAGTGAACTGAGGACGACAGACGAGGTGTTTCACTGGAGGGAACACCAATGTTCCAGTCAAGTGAATGGGAAGGTTCGATAGCTGTTTTTCTTGAGTTTGGTTGTGCTTGATTCGCTTCAAGTTTGAGCCACCCACGCCGGTCGGTGCGTTGACTATTCATCTTGGCTGCTTTTCGCCGAAAAAGCCTCTGGACCACACTGAAGGAGTTGGGCTGATTTCGCAATTACTTGATTCAGGAAAACCTGCTCGCTGCAAATGATTAATGAGGGAAATTATCTGCTTTCAAAAGGTGGGGGACGCGTCTCGCAAAGTTAGAAGATGTTACGGCATTATGATCTATCGCGCCTCCAACATTTATATTATACCCCCGTCGAAACCGTCAGCAATATACGTCTACATTGCTCAGGTTGACCGGCCACAGAAAATACTCATTTTCTCCGTTCAGGTTTCGAAGTCAAGTCCAATGCAGAGAGGTTCTGCGTGAATCTCCGATGAAGACTCTCTTCAGTTTGTCCGCATCCGTCTCCGTGCTACCGGCTAGAACCATTTGGCTAAGTTTAACTAGTATCTCTCTGTCAAATATTATTAAGCAGTTCACCTAATAGCTAGTCAACTAAGCTCATATTTCATCCCGAAGAATATACTAATATCGCTTTAGTGGGACATAGTACGTAATATAATACATAACCCGCTTGTCAAAATGACTTCTCGATTGCTACTAAAACCAGAATTGAAATACGAGTATCAGCTGCTTTAGTGGGGTGCCAGCGGGTTAAAATGCTCCTTGGTTCAAGAAGCGCTTGCTTAATTTTCTTAATTTTCCTGCAGCCTGTGTTGTTGACCGAGCAGACGACTGGAGCTGTTTCTTAAACGCGGATACGCACAAAAGCTCGATTTCGTGGACAGATAAGTCGGCAGGTCGAGGCATGCGAGTTAGCTGAAAATTGCTCTCGGTGGAACAATTCTGTAGTCATCGCCGCTTTCCTTAGATGATCAAAACTGATTAAAGTCTATTACCGTCTCTCCGGAGCCCATAGTTTCGGTTTTGACCGAAATCTCCGAAACGAAAGTTTGACATGAAAAGAACAAAAAACTCCGGAAAAACAAAACTATGCTCTGCAAGTTTATGTGCACCGGCTACACCTAACCGTCTCAGTTCAGATATTTATAAAATTTGGCATTAAACAGAAGAAAATCAGTTAAATAGAATGCGCCACCCGTTCAGGCAGCCCGGCTGGCCCGGCCGAGCCGACGCGACCTGGACTCAGCCGCCATGTTTGTTTGGTGGTGGCCCCCTATAGGTCGCTGGAGTCGCGAATAGGATCGAGGTGTTGCAGTCTGTTGGGATCAGGTCGCCATGCCCCAGTTGTACTGAATCCGCATTATTGCAGGTCTGCTGGGAACATTCCTTTGCATTTGTTTGCAAGTGTAAGAGTAATTTTAGCAGTTGTGTCCAGAAATTGCACGGATGTGAAGGCGAAATACTTTTTCATAGAGTATTTCTTCCATATTTAGTGAAGGTGTGGAATAGACTTGTTCGGGTAGGTACGTGTTACAACTTGTGGAATTTACACACGATTACCTGTGATCCTATAAATGTGTTTGTGCAAATTTCATTTGATGCTAGATAAAGCAGGGCACCTGAATATTGTTGGCGCACTATTGATGTGTTAGCATACCTGTTGTGTTGTGAAGCGGTAGCTGATTCACAAAAATTAGGTTTTCACATAAATTAGTCTTTTGGAGGCCTGAGATGGGTTTTCACGCTCATCAGTGCACCATCGTGATCACATTTGATAACTTCTGTAATGGCATCTGAACTGGCTGATGTTTTAACCCATTAACTGCTGGTGAAAAAATAGCTTGTCACGTTGACGTTTGGCCGCAAGTGCCAATGACGAGATAGCCCATCGTGACACTTTCTGGCTGAGAAAGAGCAATTCTGCAAATTTGAAGAAAACATGTAACATGTACCACCAACTCGCCCAACTTTCTACCATATTACAATTCTGCAAAGATTTCTTTTAGGAAAACACTAATTTATTTAATGCTCAGCGTTCCGAACATACTCCGAAAGATTTCTAGCTTGTTTTGGTCTAAATCTTCTGCCAAATGTAACACAATTTTAGCGGTTCGAATGCAATGCTATGTTCTAAAAATGGCTAGTTGTCCACGTTCAGCCACATGAAGGCTAAACAAGAAACTCCTTGTTAATCCACCTGTAGGAAAAATAAGCAACATCATTTCTCTGCTTGACAACCACACTGGGCACCGACAGCACTAACAATGAGCGATTTTTAAAAGCAAACTCTTGTACACCACATAGTGTAAAGCACTACCTTTAATATAAGCCGAACGACGGAGTTAATTTAACGCCTTGGGAGTTTCGCGTGACCTTAGGGAGGGGTGTATAGTAGTGATGCAAAACTATTGATAAATCGACTCAATACTATCGATAGTTTTTCCAAAACTATCGATAGTGCCACAGAACTATTGATAGTCGACTATCGATAGTTTTTCAATAGTCGAATCGAAGTGCTATCGATAGTTTTTCAAATAGTCGACTATCGATAGTTCTTTTTTACTATCGATAGTCAGATTTCTGGCGACTATCAATAATACTATCGATAGTTTTGCACCACTATGCTAAGTGCTTGGGCCAGTTGGTGTCATTTGAAAAAAAAACAATCGATAGTTTTCTCATAGCCGATTAACGATAATTTTTTGATAGTCGACTATCGATAGTACTATTCATAGCTTTTCGATAGTCGACTATCGATAGTTTTTTTATAGTTTTAGAGCGCAGCTCTTAGGCACCCGTTTCAGGCTTGAGTGCCTAGGCCGTCGCCGTAATCACGCGGTGCATTATGGGACACGTGACATCACTGGTGACGTCCTCAGTGACGATGACGTCGTCGGTGACGATGCGGGTGACGTCACTGGTGATGACGTCATCGTCGCATGACCTAACAGGGGTCACGCGACGCCACAAGGGTCACGTGACCCGACGGCGCTCGGAGCAGCAAACAGGATGAGGAGGAGCGGTATACCTTCCCCTCAGTATTCTTCCCTCCTCCTCCTCAAGAGCTGCGCTCTAATTCGGCGTTACAGTAAATTGTAAACGGCTTTCGTTTTTTTTTTTTTTTTCTCAATAGTCGACTATTGATAGTACTATCCATAGCTTTTCGATAGTCGACTATTGATAGTGCTATCGATAGTTTTTCGAGAGCTGACTATCGATAGTACTATTGATAGTTTTGCACCACTAGTATATAGTCACGTCGTATGTACACAGTGCTGTATTAGCTCCGATAGTTTGTAGCGTCTGCTGCAGTCCATTGTGAGGTGAAACGAAATATATGGTCCAAAAAATACGGCAATTGGTGACCTTTAGTCAAACAGTCTATACTCTGTTCACCACCAAGCTGGCAGTGCAGCGGAAGCTAGTGCTCGTTGGATCAGTCATGCGTTCATCTGTCGCCACGAGATCTTGGTCCCGCCAATACCCATGCACAGAAAGCGGGGTCATGTGATGTAGAAGATGCAGCTGATTGTGCCTGCGAGCGCGAATCTCCTACCCCACTGTCAGCTTAAGGGGTGTCCAAACAGGATACTAGAAAACTCACGACTCTGGCAAATCGTGCGGCGCTGCGCTTCCGGCTGTCGGGGGGAAACTTCCCTCTGTCAAATCTGCCGGGGGAGACTTCCCCCTGTCAAATCTCCTGCTCGCTTCCTCCACAGCGGCCTTGCTCTGCTCATCACGTGGGTCCGGAGAGCCACTCACACGCTCTGTTGGCTGTCGGTCAATCGCTCAAGGCCTCCGCTCACAATACGGAACCACATCGGACGCCATTACGACGAAAGTGAATCTCGACAAAGAAAGCAGATCCGAGGCGGGCGAAATGCGCCCTTCGACGCAGGAATGTCCCAAACAGGGATTTCCCTAGACCCCCCTAGGGGGGGGTGTAGACCCCCCCTCGTTTTTCCGAAGGCACACCCTTAATTCCCAACGACTCCTATATTCGCAATGCCCCCCCCCCCCCCTTTAACCCCCCAAAAAAAATTTAGACACCCCCCTGATTTCAATTTCTGGGGAAACCCCTGGTCCCAAATCCACCCAAAGCCGGACCTCCTTGGCCTTCGAGCCGAGGCGACGGCGGTACGCGAGGGCGTTGACGAGGTGAGCCAGACGCAGGTGGCGTGTGACGTCAATCTGACGAGGAGAGCAGTCGTGATCGTAAAAATTTTCACGACTCCTGCAAACATTTTCACGACTCCGACAAATCGTAAAAATAGAAGCGTCCGCTTCAATTTTCACGATTTGTCGGAGTCGTGCGTTTTATAGTGTCCTGTTTGGACAGCCCTTTAAAGGGATACTACAACGAAATTTCGGCACTAATTTTTTGGTCTATATGTGTTCAAAAGAGCAGTATCACATGGAACATACCAATATCTTGTTAAAAAAGTCTCGAAAAGGAATTTTGAAACGAATTAAACGATTAGCAAAGAGCACCTGGTGGATGTCGCTAACGCCTCGTTTGTTATGCTCGTCTAGGAACCTTGACAGCTAGTGACGGAGGTTGTCTCGCCTCCGGCCACGACGAGAGAAGGGGGAAGGAGGAACTCCCTCTTCCCGAGAATCCCTTTTGTGTGTCGCAGAAGTTGCTATTGTCCCCCTACAAGATTATAGAAGATTAACCTGTCACTCAAAATTCGTACAAAAGCAGCCGCTTCGGTGGCTGGAACGACTAGGCCATCCTCTCGACGTCAGCCTCGCCGTAGCTTTGCTCGTCTCGAGACGACCTACGTCACGATTGCGTTGGATGTCACGTGCTCTAAGCTGGGCCTTCTCTGAGCGCTTGCCAGAGCGGGCCGTCTATAACGAAAAATGCAGCCACCAGGATCAAAATACAAATGTGCGATTGTCATCTACGGATATTGTGGATCATATTCAACCTATTTTTGAACACGACGGGAATATTTCAAATTTCGTTGAAGTATCCCTTTAAGGGTGAATGGACGATAGTATGGAGCTGGGCCTCGCCTGTTTCTGTGTACACTTGAAGGCTGTGAACGACAGAGGATTGTTGTGTGTGCACATCTTTAGGGCATTGGTGTTATGGTGACTGACTTCGTTCGTGTGAAGATCAGTCGTGGGTCTTTCTTACAAACCAGGAAGGGGGCGTAGCCGAGTTTGGGCCCTTTGGTGTGTTGTCCGCTTTTGTTTTTTAGTCTCGAGTTTTCATATTGTTGAAAGTTCACCATCCCTACTTGTGGCTTGCCTGTTATTTTTGTTTCAATGAGATCAAACTGGCTCACCGACGCTGGTTTTCTGTTGCAAAATGATATTCCTGGTTGAGCGAGGGGAACGGCGAATGTACAGTACGGCACGGAATGAAACCCGAACGCCGGAACGCGTGGCCATCGATACAGAGCTGCTCCACCTGGAGGGCCCCTGAGAACTAATGAAAACGCACCTGGGTGCGAGGGTGCAGGTCCTACAAAGATGTCCTCAACCCTTGCGTGGAGCGTTTGGGACTTTCGCGTTTCGCCGGAGGCGCGCTGCAAGCGTCGTCACTCGGGGTGCTTTTCTGTCGCCGCACTGTCGCCCCACTGTCACCCGTTCGACACCGGGCGGCCGCTTAACCTGGTTATAGCTCTTGGCGATAGGCCCTGCTCAGACAGGGTGATGAATTTATTCTGATCCGAAATTGATACGCCCGGCATATCGGTGGTTACGCAAAGAGAGCGTCAGCAAGCAATTCCTCGACCTTTTAGAATCGACTGATAACCTCGCACGAAAACATGCGCATTGCTCATAAACACCGAGGCATCACGTCAGTCTGTTGCAGCATTTTTTTTCAGAAAGAGTATGGTCGTGCGAAAAAGCGAATTTTATTTCGCGTTTATGACGTTTCACTATTTTTCAGAAACCGCGCAGGGCAGCGGGCCGTCGTTCACCGCAGCGTGGTTCCGGCGGCACGTCATCAAGCACTACGAGTCTTCCGTGCACGAAATGTTTCAACATTCAATTCGCCCTTGCGATACACAAAGCGATAATGAATGACAGCGCTGAAGAGATAGCGCTGGGAATCCGATACACAAAGAGAGTGACAATGCTTTTTGTATCGGATGTGACGGCTTGCTACAGCGCGCCAGCGGCTTGAAACACGGAACTCCCAGACGCGCCGCGCGAGGTCGAGCTCATCTTAGTAGGACCCGCATCCTCGCACCCCGGCGCATTTGCATTAGTTCTCAGGGGCCCTCCAGGTGGAGCAACCTGTATCAACGGCCACGCGTTCCGGCGTTCGGGTTTCATTCCGTGCTGACTGTACCACTAACCCTGTGCAATAAATTCCTGAGCTACAATGGTTAACTTGCGCGTTTGTCGTTATTCTGTGTTGTCGCGTGACGAGTAGCCGTGGAGATGACTCGCCAGCTTGCCTCTGCTTTTACATTTGAGTAAACTCGTTCAGGTTATAATTTGACAAATAATTAAAAGGCGTGTGTAACTTAAGACGAAAAATGTAAGCAATCAATAAGCTTGATCTAATGGATATCGGTAAACAATACCACGGACTGATGTCATCCTTGAGTAGTACTCGTAACCTGTCGGACAGAAACCTAAAATATGGCAGAACCCAGGAATCGGCACCCACCTGCGACTTACCAAATGTCATTCGATGGTTTAAATGATAGTTTTCCAAGTCAGTCAAGCGTGGAAGCTGCGATCCAAGCAGCTGTTTCTCGCCGAACGATTGATCAATGCGGAGCGGCGGAGGACCGAAGGCAATGTAGGCCGCCATTTTGTTGATGGGATCGATGCCGTTGGAGCTTTCGTTTTGAGCAATTTTGAATTGTGAACGTCAGAGTTATTTAAACAATTTAAATAAATCATAGCTGAGACATTTTTAGCTTCGAATATATTATAATTCATCTAATACTGGATACAAATAATTCTTAGATTAAAACTAGCAACATCATTAACCAATCGTGCGTCTGATCATCATCACCACCCACCACCACGGAAAAAATGGCTGCCTCCAGACAAGCGATGGAATGTGACGCTTGCAGGCGTTTGCATGTTGAGTATATTTATGAAACTTGAATACATAACGTTAATGTAAGCCTAGGTAAAAAACTAAGAAAGTTCAATGTCGTCGCTTCATCTTATTCTCAAGCTGCGAGGCCTTGTCACTGTTCTTATATTGTTTTTACATACACCAGCTCGTTTGCGCCATTACATTTAGTGAATTCGTCCTTGTCGTAAACCAATTTTGCCCGTATTCTCCTTTGTGGAATGGGTCATCCGCCCTTCTGAGGCACCGCTGCTTTCCGAGTCAAAATAAATATTCGGTAGGTTTTAGTACGAACGTGTTTCCACCACACTAGCGTAGTAACTTTTTGAGGGATAACCAGTGGTGGAACTGCTGCGCCAAAACGAAAACCCTGCTATATGCTGCTTCAAAAGTTGTATTTGTGCACAATTTGCGCCACGTTTGCGCCAAAAGGGAGCTGTTTTCAAAAAGTAAACAAAGTGTCTGGCACATTGCATTCTTGGTAATGCCACTGAAAATTAAAGTACAATTGTTCTTCGGATGCCTAAGTACTATGTGTGAAGAGTCTGCGCGAATAGTCGAATTATCAAACACTAGTTTCAAATTATACGCTATTTGATATTCATTTCAAAATTAACTATAATATTCATACGTTTCGAAGTTTTGATCGCGGCGAGTTAGCCCCCTTGAGTGCGCTTCTCCTCAAGCACCAATGCACTGCGGTGAAGCAATACCCGCGGAGCTGACACCGCGATCTCGCGACTGGCTTCACCGCAGCGCAGCCGCGCACTTCGGCGAAAACACCTTGGT
>JAZHYW010037773.1:0-66920 GCA_037355805.1 Ixodes ricinus | reverse complement strand
TCTTTATTGCCGGAATTTGACAGGGAACAACCAAAAAGGACATGCAGCCATTAAAGAAACTGCTAAAAGCGTCAACCGATCACCCGTCGGTGGTACGCAGTTAAAAGGGCTTCAGATTTATAATTTTTTCCACCACTGACACCCACTCCGGAACACTGGAGCGGAGCTTCCACACCTCAACGACATAGCGTAAGGAGTCGCCAAAGTATTCACCAACAGGCCTCACGTCGAGATCCGCGTGACGAACTGCCATGCGGCTCTTCCATATGCTGTGTAAACCTAATAACATGATCAAATCAAAGGGTACATCGTTTTCGTTTTCTACTGCTAAAAACCTAATGCCTTGGGGGTCTAACGGAAAGTCTTTCTTTAAGGTACGCTGCAATACGTCCCAGAAAAAATACCCATCCCAACATTCTAAAAACACATGTTCCACGGTCTCTGGTTTTTTGCACAAAAAACAATGAACACCCCACGCCACAAACATCCCCTTTTCCGCCATCCACGTTTTCACTGGTAAAGTTCCGGTGTGGAGCTTAAAAAGAAAGTCTTTATACACGCCGGCACAGACATTCGTCTAACGCGTTTGAGGACATCCTGTCCCGGGCCTTCACTATACAATGATCGATACAACGGGACAGGTAGTGTAACATCAACAAGATCTTTGTACAACCTTTTTCTAGTTACTTCGCTCAGGTACTCTAGAGAAAAGCGTACTCGCAAAAACCTGTAGGCTGCAACAACTTCACGCATGAAACCAAAAATGCCCCCTGGCTCCACCGTATCTGACGAGACAATAAACTCAGGAAGAGCCTTGCCCAACCGTACTTGACACATTGTACGCAGAAAAGGGTCCCTAACCTCGCGTAGAAAAAGGAAGCGATGAACTAGCTGCTTTAAAAACAGATGCGACACTGCAAGTCCCCCATTCCCCACACTACGAAAAAGGTTTGTCCGGCCCATACGCTCATAAGAAGACCCCAAATGAAAACCGCGAAAACCCGGTGCAACTTCTGAACATTCACCCTCGAACAGTGAAGGACTTGGAGCACATACCACAGTTTGCTTACAAAGAACAGGTTGCAAACCGTGGCACGCGCAAACACCGACAAGTCTTTTCCCCTCCACTTCTCAGATTTGTCCCGAAGTGCAATCATCTGCCTCTGCCAATATGGCTCGCTGTCCCGATAGTTTTCAAGCGGCACCCCCAAATATTTCACGGGTGAAGAGACCCATTTTACATTTTCGTACAGACTTGGTGTGACATCCCATTCCCCGTGCCAAAATCCTAAGCATTTGTCCCAATTTACAGCACTTCCGCTGCTGCGGCAAAACCGTTTAACAATGGCAATGACTTCACTCACACTCTTCCGATTGGCACAAAACACAGCGATATCATCGGCGTAGGACAGGACTCGCACTTCGACTGAGTGCAGCTCAAACCCACGAATAGCATTATTCTTAATTATGCTTAAACAAAACGACTCTATATACATACAAAAAAGCAACGGTGAGAGGGGGCAGCCTTGCCTCACTGACCTGCGTACGCGGATACGTTGCCCAACTGACTTATTGACTATGATACTTGTGGCACATCCTTCATAAGCCAATTGCACCCCTTCTAAAAGGACAGAGCCTACGTTAACATGTTCTAATAAAATCATCATGATTTCGTGCGACACGCGGTCGAATGCTTTCTCAAAGTCTATCTGAAGCATGGCAATGGTAGTGTTCATTATATCACAGCATTCGAGCACACTACGGGCAGAGTGAATATTTGTCGCGATAGACCTTCCTTTTATCCCACAAGTCTGATGGGGCCCAACAATATCTTTAATCACTAATTGAAGTCTCCGTGCTAAAATCTTCATTAGTATCTTGTAGTCAACATTTGTTAAACTGATCGGCCTATAGGCCGTGACATTACGAAGTTTCACGCTATCTTGAGTTTTAGGAATCAATACCGTGTGAGACAACAAAAAAGACGGGGGCAGCTTTTTTACCTCGTACGCCTCCGTAAAAACATTGTATAACAAAGGCGCGACCTCGTGCTTAAACGCTTTGTAAAAAGCTGCGCTGAGACCGTCCGGTCCGGGCGATTTTCCAGGATTCAGGTCATCGATTGCTCTCTCTATTTCCTTGGTGGTAATCGGCAGCTCCAAAAGGTCTTTAGTCTCCTCACTTAACCTCGGCAGAAGTGGTAGAAATTCGGCACGAAAAGTCTCTACGTCTACGGGGTTGTAGGAAAACAGTTCAGAATAATACGAGTAAAAAGCCCTTTCAATACTTCTAAGGTCTCTCGTGATGTTTCCATCAACCTCAATCTCGGTTATCGTGTTCTTGAGGGCGTAGCTCTTTTCGAGGCTTAACGCTCGCTTCGTCGGAAGCTCGCCCCTTGCAAGCTTATCTGCTCGCGCCCTGATAAGCGCTCCGTGATAACGCTCTTGGTCGAGGGCCTCAAGCTTTGTCTTCAAATCGCGAATGTCATGTTTGAATTCCCCTGGAGCCTTGCTTTCTTCTGTAATGAGTGTTTGCAGTATACTCCTCATTATTGTTTCCTGCTCTCTTTGGGAATGCTTTAAAGCACCAGCCCATTCTATAGCAGTCATTTTGAGACTCTGTTTAAATCTTTCCCATTGTTCGCCATAATTACTTGTAACTTCGTTTAATTCATTTAGACGGTCTTTAACCACTTTTGAAAACTCAGCATCTTCCAGGAGTCGATTATTCAGTTTCCATAACTCCCAGGTGAACTTCGTTCGTTTCTTTATACCACCTATACTGAAGGAAACCAAACAATGATCACTAAACGATACAGGCGCTACCGTGTAGCTACTACATATAGCGATTAGATCTAAAGAAACATAAGCTCTATCTAGCCGTGCATGGCTGCTCCCTTGAAAATGAGTGTACTGGGTAGTTCTGGCATGACACACACATTCCGCTATGTCTTCAAGCCCTGCCTTACTAACAATATCATTTAAGGCAATAGTGCTGACATCTCTGTACGGGGTCGTACCAGTCTTATCTGCTGCCGCACAAACACAGTTAAAGTCGCCAATCAGCACTACGTAACGTTCACACAAGCAATAGCGCCTGACATTTTCAAAGAATACCCTCCGATCCTCTACCTTGTTAGGCGCGTACACACAGATCACTCGCCACTCTAATGAAGAAAACTTAAAGTCGCAGAGTACGAGTCTACCTGCTAAACATGTAACTACTGACTGCTCAACGATTCCGATCGAATTTTTGAAAAAAAGACAGCATCCTCCAGAGTTTCCAGTAGCATGACTAACGCATACGTTGTACCGGGCTGTGAACGGTCTCAACATGCCCTCGGTGCGATCCTCGCTCTCCACCTTAGTTTCTTGTATCGCAACTACGTCCAGCCCCTCTTCCATGAACAGACGGCTAAGCTGGTACTGTTTGCGCCTGTCGCCTAGTCCTCGTACATTCAGAGTACCAATACGCAGTGCACGTTCAAGGTTTATCATAGTCTAGATCGTAACCGCACTAAGGGCACACCGCGGGAGGATACAGGTCTACTGAGGGGTCGGTCCTCACGCGGTAACGATGTGGACCTCCTCGGTGACCGGCGACGACTCTTCTTCGATAGGGCGACCTTCCAGACGACTTCACTGCGCTGCGGCACTTGCTCCCCTGCACAAGTCACAGTCACCTCATCGCGTCGGCGCTTAGCCGTCGCCAAGTCCAAGTCCATGTCGCCGTCTTGGTTCGCCCCTTCGGAAGTCTTATTCGCCTCGCACACGTCCCCTTCCATCCCTTCTTCTTGAGTCTGCGGCTCGGTCTCAGGCTGCTTCTGCCTCTCCCCTTCCTTAGTGAGCGGTGAAGTAAGTGAACTCTGAACGTCGCTGCCAAGTGGTTCACTGCCAGGAGCCCCGTTAACGTTGCTCGCAGCCTGCTCTGCCTCGAACTCGTCCATGTCCAGTTCGCAGCTATTGTCGCCAGTCGTGGGCGCAGCGACTCGGGCGTAAGTCCGGGCACAGTCTTCTCTTTGGTGTCCAAACGTGCGACACCCAGAGCACCAAGGCGCCCTGCAGTCGCGCCGGATGTGCCCCGTGCGCTTGCAACGGAGGCACACCGGCGCGCGTCCGGGGACCACCACAAGGACCGTCCCTCCGTGAAAGCGTAGTTGATGCGGCAGGTTTTCTGGTGTCATATCCTGTCGAAGGGTCAGGACAACGGTCAGCGTCGTAGAATCGACGCCTACAAGACCCTCCACTCTCCATTTTTCCCGGACGACGTCTTTCACCTCGCCGTAAAGGTCAAAAGCTCGGCGAACGGCTTCGACGGGCATGTCGAAGGTGACCCAATGTAGCTTCACCCTGATTTCTCGCCGGCACGGGTCGATCACCAAGCAGCGGCGCCCCTTCACCTGCAGTTGCCCCTCGGACAGCAGCTTGCCCTTGGCTTCCGGCGTCTTCAGCTTTAGCAGCCAGACATGACCCATCTGGTACGCGCCCAGACCGGCCACCTCTGACAACACCCCACCTGCTTCAACGAGGGCACGAAGTCTTCGGCTCTGTAGGGTCGTCCACCGGTGTCACAGTGCAACACTACGCTGCACTTCAGCGATTCCCCGGTAGGCAACGGAGGCAACATCACAGCGTCATCTTGGGCGAAGCTACCCTTATCAGCGGCACCGCGGCCGAGGCCGCTCGTCATCACCGCTCCTGCGGCGCGATCCATATCACACGTCCGTACTGCACGACAGCCGGAAGTGGAATCAGACCACGCGCGCGCTGCCTACTTGGCCAGCTGCGCGCGGCAATGATATAGTAATTAGATTTATCTCTGTTCTATTTCATTTTCTAAAAATTGCCAAACATGCCTGCTCGAAAGACTAATGGCCAAATTTGGAGGCGTGTATTTCATGAAATAATTTATTCATTATCACATAGTTTTGAGATAGTATTCTACTTATATATGGCTATTATTTAAAAAAATATATATATAAGGTATCTGAGTGACCCAATGCGGTGGCACCCATCACCTGAAATGGTTACCCGGAAATACATGGCTAACCAAAACAATTTCAGTATTCTATCTTAATTTTTGCGTGTGGAAGTAAAGTTATTTAATTGATTCTAAATATAAAATATACCGGAAAATAAAACTTCACACTGCATATATATATATATATTTTTTTTTTTTTGCAGTGAAGTCTCTCAGTTGCTAGACGTGTTTAAATTGTGTTGCTCCGGGTTGACATTAACGCATGAATTACCAAAAGAAAGCAAACTGCAATTCTTGGACCTCGAGCTATCGTTTTTGGGGGACCATGTTTGTTCGAAGTATGCGCCACGAACAAAGGAGGGCATCCTTCCTTTTGATTCCGCCCACTCGAAGGTTGTGAAAAAGGGCATAGCCAGTTCGTGCCTGGGAGCTTCCCTCAGAAAGTTATGTTTGCACAGTGCGCAAGGCAGCTTCGAGGGTCAGATAGAACACCTGCAGAGGGCTGGTTTTCCGCTGAGATCTTTGGTTGAAGTGGCAGAAAGTTTAATAAAAAAGATTAAAGGTAATCAGAAATCAAACAGCGATAGACCGACTTCGAGGCCTGTTGTCATCCCATATATGCACAATGTCACGCACAATCTAAAAAGGCAGCCCAGCGCTACAATGTACCGGTAGTTTTTTTCAGCGCCCAATAAGATGGCGCGACTTTGTCGCCAGGTAAACTCGCCACAGCCGTCTTCAGATCCGTGCACTACCAAGCACCGAAATAAGTACGTCGAATGCGCCACATGGCGTCGTCTATGAAATTCCCATGACATGTGGGATGACATACGTGGGCCAGACGGGCAGGCGCGTTAATGATCGCACCCGCGAGCACGCTGCCTCTACAAGAACGACGCCTTCGGGCATCTTGCAATTCATTTTGATAGATGCTTGTGCACCCCGGCCTTTAATGACACTAAGATTTTGGCTAGGTACAAAGATAAAGTGTCGCGGGAATTACACGAGGCGTTTGAAATTAGGACCAGGGAGAAGAAATGTATAAGTGACACGTCCCTATCCTTATCTACCAATGGGTTTGAATTTTTGAAACGCGGGCTGAGCAGATAGGGTAAACAGGGTTTTTGTGGCTATATAACGTATGAAGTTTTAATAAACTTCAGTTCAGAGTGCGCCTTGTCCTGTTTCCCTTCGTCGGTGTCCCTGTATTTTTTCGGCGCTTTTTGCTTGCGATCTTTTTTCGAATCACTAGTCTCTAATAGTACGCTGTATGTAAAATGCTGTATAAAGTTTCTCCTCACTTCTAATGAATGACGGATTGCTCTAATTGTCAGTGAGCTCATCTGAATAAAACATATGAAAGATGTGTGTTAGGTTCCTGAAATTGGAACTCAGAGTCACTTCTCGTATAGGGCACTGCTAAGTGTAGGCTTTGAACAAGGACCCTACTTTGGGGAGTGGTGTCCTCTTCTCAGTCAAATAATGCAAAATGTTTTAAGAGAAATGAATGCCGAAATAGAGTATGACAGGGTAGCCAAAGTTAAAAAAGAATCGAAGGTAATGTTTTTGTTTTATTCACTTCGGAATCTTTTGTTGTTTGAATATTTCCTCTTGTTTTCCTACATATATAGCTACTATCGAGATCATTCAGATACCTTATATATATTTTAAATGATAGCCATATATTAGTAGAATACTATCTGAAAAGTATATGATAATGATTAAATTATTCAATGAGGTACGGGCCTCCAAATTTTGCCGTTAGTCGTTCGAGCAGGCATGTTTGGCAATTTTTAGAAAAAACGAAAAATAATAGAAACATATATAATTACTATATATTACAAACAAGCTATACCCATAGTTTATTCCTAAAAAGTTTTAGAATTCTCCTAATTTTATCGTTTTAATCATTCACTTTCAGACATGCCCCCTCTATCATTGCGTGTTAATGCAACTGTCCACCTCTTCATGCCATACAATTTTTTCTGTCCCCAATTTTTTTTTATGGTCAAAACTAAGTTTGGATTGGTTCATACCAGACACTAGACAACGGAATATAAAACATCAGTTGATTTAAAAATGTCGAGCAGCCATATATGATCGATCTTATTTGAAATCACCTAGCAGGTGCTGATCTAAGAATCTCAACTTTATGGCTCGCTTTTCTTTCTTATTTATGATAACTCACCAAAGAGATCGATATTTGTTTAAATTGTGGTTACTTTTCTATTTTTATGTATTTAGTGCGATGCGTCTACATAGAAATCAGGTACAGCGACACTTAAGCCCTACACGCCTTGGGCGAACGCTGCATTTTTGCGATTGTTGCTTCTGACCGCGCGTTTCTCTGTACATGGGGCTTAGCAAAGTATTTGTCAGAAGTAGTACACTTAAGGCAGTATTTTGATTGCCTAATACGATAACTGCCCTGAGCATCAGTGCTTATTGACGAACAGATTCTCCAGTATAAATGAAGTCATCGGCGGTTCTAAATTTTTACATAGTAAACTACTTGGAGGTTTGGACTTCTCTGAAGTTTTGCTGAATGTTTACGTCATATCTGCCTTGGAGGGCCCTGATTTGCACGGCTCATTGAGCGGTGCTAACGTTGCAAATAAAAATGAATCACTGCCGAATGCGGCTACGCTGTAAAGATAAGATTATTCGTCACTTCTAACGCTGCTGTGTGCGGATGTTATTTTTCCGTCTAAAGTTCCGGCTACTTTATTTTTCCTTCACCGCAAAATGTTGTGAAAGAGCAAAGTCAAACTTAGCGATAAAAAATAAATTATTGGCAACACTGTATAACTGGGGACTGAATCAGAGCACAGGGGCGTATTTTCATCGGAAGGCATCGCTCTTCACGCTGTGGCCCGTCTCCGCTAGCATCATGCCTCTCAGAAAAGTTTTAACGCCCTGCTGCCTAAAGAATTGCGCCTGCGTCAAATTTTCAGCTTACACGTTCAGCGTGGTGAGTTCTTCGCATGTTTTTTCTTTACCACTTTCGGGAAATCGTCGGGGTTTAAAATGAACTTCCCCTTCTTTCCTCGAAGGGACCGCTGCTGAGCATAATCACACCAAAATTAGTCTATCTTCTTTTTCTCTTAAGCCGCGGTTACACTGAGGGTACCGTATGAACACTTTGTCCATCAACACAAAGGAAATATGTTTGTGGTGACTTTGTCACATTGAGTAGCAGAAACTGCCGGTAAACATGTTCTTGTCGTTCGGAAACCATCTTTTCCGATTCGTTCTTTAACAACTGGATAGCACCCTGTCATGTTGCAGTGACGGCGCAACGAACATGGGATCACTCCGTCACCCAGATTGTTTACCTTCGTCCATGTGAGGTTCGGCGTCGCTGAAACGTGCCTATACGAAGTTCTAGTGCATTTGAAGTGCAGGAAATCACCGCGGGACAACGTCAACCAATGAGAGTGATTAGAAAACTGCACATAGCAAATATTTCACGCTCTTTATTTAAGCAGAATGCTTTCATTTGTTGACGAATCGGACAGCTCTAACCGATGAAGAGAACGCTGCTAATTTTACGATTTACAGAACCGTATTCAGTAATCTGCTGGTCTGCGTTCATTGAATTCACATTTGTAGTGTAAAAGGGGATTAGCACCGGCTGTAGCCGAAGCTGTTTTTTGTAGTCGAGAGCGGCTGAACTGACTTTGTTTACAAACTGCGACATCGAAACGTTTCGGAATTTACAATGACCGGTAGAATGAACATATTTTTCAACGCTGCCTATTTGTCTTTTCTGCCCACTTTGGGATCACTTAATTCCCACAAAACGTCACGGGGTTTTGAAACAATTTAGATCATCGGGCAACGGCCGTTTTTAGGTTTTCAAGCATCAACAGTCATGTCCGGCAGCAGCCGTTTCTATGCTCAGACTTTTGAATCGCTCGCTTTCGTGGATGACTATAACGTTGACGTTTGAGCTGTTGGTATTTCAGCATTAGAAATAAAAACTTCAAAACAGTGCGAAAACGCGGACAAAATCTTGAAGATAGACGGACAACAACGATGACTTGCAACTAAAGTTCATTTGTGCTAACATCGATTATAAGCGTGACTGGCTTAAGGCGCACTTGGCGTTTATTTTTATGTTTTTTCTTGCTTGTTTATTTGGCACTGCAGTGTTTGTACTCGATGTTAGCACAAGTAAACTTCAGTTGTCAGTCAGCGCTGTTTTTTGTCTACTTTCTCGTTCTTGTCAGTGTCTGCGCTGTTTTTTTATTCTTTCGTGGACGATTTTGGTACGATTCTATTCAACGAGTGAGTAGGCATGCCATTTTATTACTTCAGCAATAATGCAAGCAGTTTTAATTTCAACGACCATTTGAACGCTCCGTGACCTGACCTTTTAAGGTGACCTTTAAAAGCATTGCGTAATTAAACAGATAAAACATTCGTGAAATTATCTCAGCAGCACACCAGCCTTAATTATTGTTAAACAGAATTTGCCAACTATTTATATTAATAAATGAATAAAAGAAAACACTTTACTGATTGGGCACTCTACTCTAAACTAGTCGTGTTGTTGGCACAACATTCGCTCATCCATCGATCCGGACACAAGCGTCGTCCAACGCAAGTGGCTGCTGTTGTCGTTGTCGAAAGTTGTCGTACCGAGGCAGCATTGCCGCTACCGCCTGTGTTTTACCGGTCTTTCCGCAATGTGATAGGACTGCTGGGCAACCGAGCGACCAAAAACTAAGTTGAACAACTGTTGAGGAACATGTGTGTTGATGTTGCCGCCGCGTTTCCTCACTGTGACAGTACCTTTGAATTCAATAAAACAAATTTGTTGAAAGAAAGGAAAAGAACGCAGCCTTATTTTCGCGGATGAAGTATCTGATGAAAGTCAGAAAATAAGTTAGGACATGGTTCGTAAATATAGAACTTCCTATCTATTTATGTTCATTGATCTAGTTCGTGTAAACTTTTGCGCATCATGTCTTTGTTTTGTGAAGCGTAGTTTGTGAGCGGACATCATTAGCAACTATTGTGTACATTTGTTTTCTACCACACGTCACGTTCTGAGTGCACTAAGAGGCATCGCGTACATCTGCGTCTCCACCTTAAAAAAGAAAAAGAAACTCTGTCTAGTATTTAATGGCTTGCTAATCGTCCTGGTGTTTCCGATTACTTTTAATAATGTTTTTTTGTAGGTGTTTCGTCCCAGTTTTCTACTTTGCAACAGGAGTAACAACAGTAGACAGCCAGTTTACCCAATTTTCACGTTTGTCTTGGGTTAGTGCTTTCCACTTCTAAAGGCGCTCTCGAGGACGTGAATAAACTAAATAAGCAAAGTTTTCACTCAGTTCGCCTTTCAATTTGCAAATCAAGATACAGTAGTTGTAATAATAAAACAGAGTGATCAATGTGACAGTTCAGCGGCAGTACAGATTGCGAACCAGCAGATGCTACTTCCGATAATCGCAGGCTTTTATATGTGCGTTCAGAACTACTCCCGCGTATTCATTATCGCGTGTTTACGCGTTTGGTTCCTGTCACCACGGCAATTTGTATACCTCTTTCATTCTTGAGGGTTCTTTCCGTTGGTACAGTTTGCGGCCCTGTAAACTGACTCAGCAGAACACCACCTTGGGTAATAAGGATCCCGCAGTGGACGCTTCTGGCGCGATAAGCCTTTAGATAAGCCATTGGAAGCGAAATTGAAATGCACCGCCTTGAATTCACGCACGGGGCGGCGTTGGCAGAACTGATAAGCTACGCATCCGTCATGGAGTTCATGCAACGATCTGCTTGTCGGGCCGGTGGTTAGTGCTGATGTAATACGTTTGGGAAGCTGCGGGACTTTTATTCTTATTGTTTCTTATTCAATATGAATGGCTAGTTTAGCGGAGGATGCGTAGCTTGTCAAGTCTTTAAACACTTGCCGTACATGAATTCGAGGGTGGTATTCCAGTCTCATCCCCAACGGCTTATCGCGTATGGAGCCCCATGCAAGGGTTGTAGCACAACGGCTGACTCTCCGTTTGGCCTGCTTATAACGCATGCTATAGGCTTGTTTCTCTCGGCTAGGGGCGCGTACGCGTTCGTAAGATCCCTCTATTCGCCAATTCCACGACTTACAAGGGGCACAATGGTGCCTATCGAAATCGCTGTCATCTAGAGAATTCGTCGTAGAACAGCAGTGCAGGTTGGGTCTGCAACGCGTGGGTAATTGTAGTTTTGTAAAATGCGAGCGATATATGGGCCTTCCTACTTCCAACGTGAGGCAGGTGTAGCAAGCACCTACATTCCGAAGCTGGTCACCCAGGAGTTAGGAAGCGCGATTCTCATACCGCAATACCACCATCGCTGGAAGATACGAATACGGAAAAGTAGCGACATTCTTTGAAGATTGCCGCCTATTTTTCGTTCAGACTTGCGGAAAGCTTTCTTGCCTCAAACATAATCTTATTGGGCAAAAAAAACAAAACCGCTGCGGTTTACATTTGTTATTTTGCGCCGCGTCCACGCGGCGCCGTCTCTCGCGTATTCCAGAGCAGAGCTGCTCCTGGCTCGATTGGCGTTCGGAGAACTGCACTCGCAGACTTCCTCTTGCAGCTAACGCTAACCCCATTTCGCTAGAAAATGCCCATCATTCTCTCGCCGATACGAGAAGGCCATAATATAATGAATGCAATCGCTTCGGCGGTACGTCGGGCACGATGTGAAAACTGGTTCGAGTTCGCAACAAAATACCGAGCAAATGGAGACAACGTGTGTACTCACCAATCACGCCAATTTTGTTCCATGGATCTTTTTTTGGTACTGCCTTCGCTGTTCAAATGCCTCTTGTCGAATAGGGTTTCAATAATTTAGTCTCGCTAATCATCTTCGCCGACACAACGATACCAGCTGGACAGCGACATTTGCAAAACTTGGCAACTTGGAGAACTCCGGCGGCACCCCCAACAACTCGGGAACTCGGCTAAGATGTGACGCCGGCAAATGCCATTTGCTCCGCACGCTCTGGTTGCTGCGACAGCGCGGACACTCTTTCTGCTGGGCAAGAAATCGGCCACGGACCGGTGGCACCTATGGTTGAATATCCCCTCGGCGGCGAGATATTCCCCTACCCGTAGATCGAGGCTTTTTATGTTGGGGGTCGAGCGGCACCACCGGCGCATCGCTTCGCACCGCCAACGGCACCGGGCTCTATGGAAGAAACGGGAAAACCGCAATTTCTTCTCTTAGTGGGATTTGTTCTCAAAAGATGAAACATTTTATAGTGCTTCTTCTCCCGTATGACCTTCAGCGTTCAGGAGCTCAAATATCAAAGCGTGTTTTCGCCAGATAACTTTTACATTAAACCTTCAACGTTCACTGAATGCCGAACAGGCATCCGTTTTCGTCTCGGTTTATTAACTTCTACACAAAAAACTAATGAAATATCGACTTTTTTTCTTTCCAACTGACCGCAAAACAAGTTGCGGCGTAATTTTGACGGTCGTGACGTACCCTGGCACAGGAACCGGAAGTTCTCTCGGCTGTAGGAGAATGGGAGCGTTAGCGGCGGCGAGTTGGGGTGCGCCGGTAGGTTTTACTGCGCTGATGGCGTTGATGTCACTGACGTATTTTCTGAATCGGCGCCTCTCATCGCCGCGATAGGCATGGACGATGACCGGTAGCTGAGCGAAATTCAATGAGAGATGTTGCGCTACAGCGACAGCATGGGACTAGTCCCATACGCCGGTATGCCTGTTGGGAAGTGCGGCGAGTCTTCCGGTGAAGACTCCAGAAGTCAACCCAACTGTCATTGTTGGTAAAAGGCGGCCCGTGTCAGTCGTCTGCAAAGCGACGTAGATGGAAACAAATTGCGGCGGCGTTTTTCGCGGCCTCGGAAATGCAGGAGCGAGGCCGACGTTAAAAAAGATACGTTTGAACTACGACAGTGTCAGCAAGAGCCACGTAAATACCTGTTCACACTCCGGAGCGGACGCGCGCGTTTGATGGAAGTGCTGTATTCGCGCTGTTGGTAAGCGCTTTGGGACCGATCTTTTACGATTGCAACTCGATACTGACGCTGACACTCGTCAAAAGAAGGTTGGACCGGCATCGCACGTAGCTCCCACGAACTGTTATAGCTCGACAGTGACGTGCAGTCGTGTCAGAATAAAATGGCATACTAATAACAAAGTGTGCATACCGTGTTACGAAGGTAATCCATACGGCGTTTATTTGAGCTCTATATCACACAAAACAAGAAGATAGAATCGACGATAGTCCTTTTTCGACGACAGTGTTCGTCAACACTGCCTCGGAAAACAAGGGGAAGAGATTGACCTCACCTCTTGGCCTCCACGCCTTGACCTCACACGCCAGCATAGGCTCAATGAAATATAGCCTCAACCTACCTACTCTAGCATCTCGCCGTAAATTATTTCGACTATGTCTATTTCACAAGCTCTTTCATCACCCATATCTGCGCCACGATTTTATTTTACCTCCCCCGTATATCTCATCCAGGTTGGATCATGCTTTTAAGGTTGGAATTCCACTCTGCAAAACTAACGCTTTTTTCAGTCCTTTTTTCCACGCACGTCAGATGAGTGGAATCGCCTTCCCGCACCTACGGCAGCCATCGAAGACCACAATCTTTTCAAGAACGCCTTAGCTATCATTGTATGATTAGGAGCCTTTTATTTGTCTTTACTAATAACTGCATAATGTTGTTCTATCTTATGAATATAATCCACTCCCCTCTATAATGCCTCAGGCCTTGATGTAGGTAAATATAAATAAATAAATGAAAATAAATAAAATTGAGGTCAGCGATCAAACTATAATACGGGAAAGGTCCACAAGGGTCGCGCGGGCATATTACATTCAGCACGCCAGCCGGTCGTGGGCAGACGGTCTTGGCCAAGTACCGCTGAAGCAACGCTGCGCCGAGTCGGAGTGCCTGCTAGGCCTATCTGCCGAGCTTGCTTGGTCGGGGTCGGTGGATTCGTGGCCGTTGTAGCTTTTCTCGGGTGTTTGTGGATCCAGCGTTCTTGTTCGTCGTGGTCTGTTTCAAGTACTTTTTTCTTGCTGCTTGAAGTCGGGACGCGCGAGAAGAACACGTAGAAAAATAAACGTTCGTTGGTCGTCGCGACCAATTACTCGTCGGCCCTACTGCGCAAGTGCAGTAGTTGCTTCGTTTACCACACGATAGATGGCGCTTGGCTCTCAGCATTATCAAATTTGGCAATTTTCGTCACATCTCTAATTATGCTACAAAATGTGGATCTGAATATTATTTAACAAAACTTTTAGGAAACATTCGCCGGCTATTTATTGTTTACGATCGCGCTGCTGGTGAGGTAGGCTCTTACCCAATAGGCGACGTGGATTCGGCTGACGTGCTGCGATTCCGCGGATGCATCGCAGTGAAAAGGCAGAGAGCTTTCGAAGGAAAGAAGGCGCAAAAAGAGTCCAGTTTTCTTTTAAAAGCTCTATAGCGAAGAATTTTTTTGGCTCCCTATTTTTGTGTTTTTGTGTTTCTTTTCACACCTTTTACGGCGATCGGTGGATGAAATTCGATTTCAGAATCGTTTCATTGTCTCTTTTATTAAACGTTTTATTGTTGATTGTCCAGGGTTGCGACCTTGGCGTAGTCTGCAATGCTGTACAATGAGACAAGTGCTGCCAAGAGTCAATGTGGATTTGTTCGTGATATCGAGGTCATTAGAGCTTAGCAGACAATAATTTAGACGGCCTTTAATGGACACATTCGCATAATTTCAGGGGCTTGTACGAAGTACTTCTGTGACGAACTAGAACTCGGAGCCTGTCTTTCATTTGTAGAACGTTTCATTTAATTAGAAAATAAAGCAAGCGAAGCTGGCCCAGTCGGCACTGGAGGGATGCCATCACTAGTGGATCATACAACTACTGAATTTACTTCAGTTTTGTTTTAATGAGTAATTTAGACGGAACGCATTGCAATGTCCCTTTTTACTCGGTAACACGTGGTACGCGCTACAATGAGAATTGGTGTAAGGTCATTGCTTAGTGTTCTTTTTATGCCATGTCGGCGGTTTGGTGGAAAGGCTAATCATGAGGAAGTTATTAATGAAGTGCTAAAAATTGCTGCAAGCACTTGTTTTCGTCACATTTTCACACGTGGTTTTCACCCTCCATCGCATGAGCGTTGCCACCTTAAGGTGCAACCCCACCCTTGGTTAGTGTGATTCTGTACCAACAGATGGCGGTGGGATCGCCTTCCAGGCCTGCACATCAATGCGAGAAATCGTGTGTGGTGGCGCGTCGATACAGTGGGGTATTTTTCTATATCCTGAATTTGACACCCCTGGTCCCTTGCTTGTTTTTCTCTGCACGAGCTTTCTTTGGAACGCGCACGGTTGCGCCAGTTCTCGTGCAAGGGGGCCAGTTGCCTACGCTCCGAGCTCACGTCTCCGGAAAATGTGGGCAGAACAAAACGCGAAAATCGTCCTGAGCCAAATGGCGAGACACATGCACAACAAAACCACCGACGCGTTGAAAACTATAAAATTGCCTGTGCGCCGTTATCGGAGATTTTAGAGGCCAATTACACATATTTCAATGTGATCAGATTTATATTGACACGAATGAAGGTGACGAGAGGTCGAACAGTGAACTGAAAAATAAATGTTTAATTGGCGAACTTGTACCAAACAAAAAAAGTAAAGAAAGAGCGCCGAGGCAGCAGAAAAGCAGCCGGCGGTTCGGCAGAATAACAGAGAGCGAGAGCGAGACTGACTCGACAAGGTCGGTTGCAGCTGCTTATCTACAGTGCATCACCATCTCGAAAGTTCGGCAAAGAAGGTTCGAGCGTTGCGCGCTCGGGGCGAGGATGAACTGGCACTTTCGAGAACAAGCAAGCAGGGCGAAAGTTACGTCTGGTGCAAGAATGAACGCGAATCTTCTAGAAGTCCGTGACCGAGCGTTGCTTTCTCGGCTCTGCGGGCGGCAATATGACGGGCCGGCCCTTTCGTCGTGCATGTGTTTGCCTTTTTGTGGATTTCCAGGAAAACATGATGACGTGATAGACTTGGGTTACCAAAATTCTAGCTTGAGAAATTAACTACCTAAAAACTAAAGAAAACTGTTTTTTGGGCGGTCAGGTGACTCATTTAGGTAGCTGGCTGTTTATTTTGACCAAAACCACGAGACTGGAAAACACAAAAAATGACACTCAGGTTTAGATGTTGAGTTTGGTAAACCCAAAGTAGGAAAAATACCAAGGTTAAAAATTAACTCACAGCAATAAATGATAAGAATTAATTTTAATACGAATTCAGTGATAAATGCAATGACTGGCCAGGCAAAGATTATGGGTCTGTGGATAGCTTTTGCACATAGTTTAAGCAATGTACAGGGTGTCACAAAACAAAAAAATATACTGTTTTTTTTTTTACCGCAAGATTAAACTAGGCATCGCCGAACGCTCATTCTTCGCCCAAAGGTAGCGCTAGAGGTCACAACCAGATGTCAAAGTTTCAGCCCGATGCGATACCTTATTCAAAAGTTATAAGTGATTTTCTGAAGAGTTCAATGGGAAAATGGCGGCCGATGGAGTTTTCGAATACATGGGGCTCTATGGCACCAGAAATCGAAAACGGGCAAAAATAGGCTCCATTTTCCCATTGAAATTTTCAGAAAATCACTTATAACTTTTGAATAAGGTGTCCGTTCGGGATGAAACATTGGCATCTGGTTGTGACCTAGCGCTACCTTTGGGCGGAGAATGAGCGTTAGGCGATGCGTAGTTTATTTTTGCGGTAAAAAAAGTAGATTTTTTTGTGGCATCCTGTACCAGTCTTAATTTGGTGATTTATGCGCGCAAGTAGTGGTGTGCAAAAATGACAAAGATGCAAACAGGTAGAGTTTGACGTTGTATAAAATATAGTGTAAGCACGCACATGGTACGCTGATTCAGAATGAAACAGCCCTACATTTTACACCAGCGCTGAGCGTATCAAAAGTTAAGGGTGCATCAAAAGTTAAAGCTTGTACACATATACTGCTCAGGCAGTTATGTTTGAATGTTCATAGCACTTTATTACCCTCAGATTTGGTGTAAGTTGTCTCCTGATTGCTTACAACAGGAAGAAGGAAACATTGTAACTCTGGGTTGATGGAAAAACTCCACCTGCTGACAGCTACCAATCATCTCGGCGCCGATTATGAGTATTTATTGCATGCCAACGGTCGCGTGCTTAGAACCAGTTTTTCCCACGTGATTTCATACAATCGAAATTGTTCTTGACAATCAACAAGGTTTACTCAGGCAAGCGGTCACATGTGAAGCTTAGAATATTTTGTATTGATTGTGGCACACGTGGTGAGTTGCATAGGTTTTTTTACAATCCGCGAAATAGAATGCTCCTAGGTTACCTTGGTCTCTCATGCATGTAGCACACAAAAGAGCACGAAATGAATCGCAGTGGGAAACGAAAACAATAATGATAAACAAGTGTGTAATCACGCGAAAACTGAGGGCATTGCACATATACAGAAGGTAAGCTTTGTTTCAATAAATACATTACGAGTAAAGTATTTGGTTTTATCCTGCGAGCGAAGCGGAACATACAAGTGCGAGAATACTGCCCTGAACTACACTTCCAGTGAACAAGCGCACCATCCAAAGCATCGAGCTCGCTTTTATAGCTTTTGGTGCGCTCAAACCTTTGAAAACACAATTATAATCAATTTTATTATTTCAATTATTTTTATTAAATGCGCCTATGTGTGTGTATTTTTTGTCTTTTGCGTTCACGTGCCATTTTCTTAGTTATATAATATTTTTCCACAAGTCCGACAACGATAGTCTGTTTCATCATAAGTAAGAGCCGCATAATCAAAGATGTAGACAAAAAAAGAGAACGCGAACACGCGAACACACATTAAAAATGCAATGTAACGGCGCATTCAAAATTAGTCGTTAGTTTTTTGTTAGAGTGCAGCAGTTTCGTAGGGCGACATTGTTACCCGTTGAAGGTTATAAAAAGTGCAATACAACTGTTAGCTCGGGGTCTTTAACGTGCATTACGCAGTATAAGTGGTACACGATCGCACGACGGTAGGATGCAGATGGGCGACTGAACCCAGGGTTCCTGCTAAAGCCCCTTGATAAAGGCGTTTTTTACAAGTACCGCCAACCATTGCTGTGGAAACACGCAAGACACGTGCCACGAGCGGGTGCTCCGCCGCCATTCGCTTTCAAGGGCCAGTCATTTTAGTGCTGCGCCGCCATTTGCCTCAAGGGCCGCTCGAGACACGGGCCTCGTGCATGGCACCTTTGAGGTTATTTGAGAGACCAACGCAAACACATCGAGGGGATTTAGTCACTACAGGCTCTGCAGCGCGAGCTCCGTGCTTTGAACGGAGCTCGCGCTCGAGCATTTCTCCACGTGCTCTGATCTGCGGTGCCACAACACACTCGGCCAACGATCCCCCACCACACTTGGTTTAGCCTGTGAGCTAAACCAAATGAGCTACGCTTAGAGTATCGGCACTTTTTCCCCCGATATTGTTGTGGGCGCCGCCATCTTGGTAGTTAGTAACAAATCAAACGCAACTGCCGATCGTCATGATTCAAAAGTGCGACATCCTCAGCATTATTTTCGGTGTCAGGAAGCTCACGTAATATTGCTTCGCCTTGTCGCGAACTGTTTAAACATTTGTGGAGGACGGAAAAACGTTTCCTGTGATTTCAGATAAAGCTTCAGATAACTGACAACCATCATTTTAAGCGCCAAGATATGTATGAAGCGTAGCTTATTTAGTGGCTCTAGTTTAGCCCGACCGCATAGGCACAGAAAGAGAACGAACAGCTTGACCTCGCGCTCTTAGCGCTGCTTCAGTGGCTTCATCAGCCCATAGCGTTGGCTGCGCTCCGAACTAAGGTAAAGCAAAACAAATATTCATATCTTAGGGTTTCACAAGCCAAACGAACAAAACGCACTTAACACGCCCCAATAAAAAAAAAGATTGCGGGTTTATTTTGACTAACTGGAGATCTTTTGACGTGCAACCGAAATCTCAGGAATCTCAGATTGGCCTCCGTCGGATTGCGGGCACCTCGGCCGATATTTAAACCGGACAAATATGGATTCATGGGCCAGCGCGTTGGTTCAGAGACGCTGAGACGATTTAATGTTTTGAGTTTTGTTTTAATATCATTGCCACTTAAGAGCCACCGAGGTGGTTTTTGAAACAAAATATAGTCAAACCATTCCGACAAGCATAGTTTGATTGCGAAAATGATTTTTGCAAGTGATAAAAACATTAATTTCGCATACGTGGCGGAATCTGAAATGGCAGAATGCATTTCGTGGCGCCCATTTCATTTGGATCACGTCGGGCATGTGTACCGACGCACAGTAGAACGCGCGCAAAAGTAGCTGTGGTGCACCCGCAGCCTCGCGCTTGTTGTTCCGACATCTCTGGCTCGCTCACTCCGGCATCCAGGCATCTGACACCCTGACATCTGGCGCTTATTCTGTCTTTCACGTGGCGTTCCAAGCGGCACACGACGGAAGATGCACATCAAGCTGTTCTGGAACACGTGTCGCCATCTGTACTTCATATTAAGAAACTACAATTTGCCGTAACTGAATGGGAAAAGTTTGAGGTCTTATAACATTCTTAACGTGTAATATATCAATATGGAAGTTCTGAAAAATGTAATATCGAAGGATGCTTCATAATTTAATGTCTCGTTATTTTGAGTAGTTGACGTGAATCCGTTTTTATAGCGCCATAAAATAATACCTTTTTAATCTTTATTTTTTATTTTAAAATATACATTATCTGTACAGTTCGTTGCTTACTTTTATAATTTACTACATCCAACCGAACGCTCACGTAAAATATCGTGGACGATGGGATGTTATAACTCGAGGAATAATTTTTTGAATATTGGAGACTGTGGTCTATTAAAAGCTGTATAATCAACTAAAAACTAAAAATAATCGTAATATCGAGACATTAAAATATTGTTGAAAAACAGGTCTTTAATTTGACATCAACTTTATAATTGTAACATACATAGAAAGAAAGTTATAAGCCGTCAAAAAAGCACCAAAACGTCATGCATGGGAGGTTGCATCAAGCCGGGGCCACACTGCTCGCTACATCACACAAAAGACAGTCTGCAAACGCAGAGTCACCGCAATATCGGTGGTTCGAATGCCGCGTGCCAAGTGTTCTCCTTGAACTCACTGCCACGCGGCATTCAAAACACGAATGTCACGATGACTCGCGTTCGAAGCTGTACCGCAGACTGTCTTCTGTATCATGTTAAGCATTGTGACCCCGGCTTTAGAATTCCGTTATGAGGCCACGTTAAGGTGGCTTGAAGTCGTCGCACTGCTCAACCTTCCGCGCTTTGGGTAATGCGCTGTGTTTGTGTTTTTCGACGTGTATCGCCGAGTTTCTTACATGGACAACTTCTGCAGTACATTTTGTAAATTGTTTTAACTGGTTTCACCATCGGCGAACTGGATGCGTGTGAGGAGGAGGAGGCACAAGGGTCAGCGTCAGCCCTGGCGCACGCTGATTGTGTAATGGACTAAAAGCCGGGGTCGCACGGCTGATACATCACCTAAAAGACGGTCTGTAGAGATTTGAACGCGAGTCACCGCGAGATCCGTGCTTCGAAGGCCGCATGACCAAAAATTCAAGGACAAAACTTGGCACGCGGCATTCGAACCACGGATATTCCGGTGGCCGGTGTTTGCACACTGTATTTTTGTATGTTGTATGGGCAGTGTGAGCCTGGCTTAAAGGTGCACTGAGGAGGTTGCTGAAATACCCTAAATATGGCGTGAAGTCATTCTGGCGGCTCTAAGCATCCTAGAAATCCATAAATCATGACGGTACGCAGCCGATTTTCCTATTTAAAAAAAAAAAAAAACATAACAAAGATCTTAACACACCTAGGTCATCTCAGGCGATGGGAGGAACATGTTCCGAAACGAGGACCACTGTCAGTCAATAGAGAGTTTTAGTAGATCGTTCCGATGCCTATACGATACCCCCGATAACGATACGATGCATTCGCAAAGGCGGCGGTGGAGTATCGGGTATTGTTATCGGAGTCATCGGAACGATCTACTAAAACTCTCTATTGAGAGAGTTTTGGTAGATCGTTCCGATGACTCCGATAACGATACCCGATACTCTGCCTCCGCCTTTGCGCTTACATATATAGTATCGTTATCGGGGGTATCAGAGGTATGGGAACGATCTACTAAAACTCTCTATTGGGGTATCGGAGGTATCGGAACGATCTACTAAAACTCTCTATTGGGGGTATCGGAGGTATCGGAACGATCTACTAAAACTCCCCTATTGGGGTATCAGAGGTATGGGAACGATCTACTAAAACTCTCTATTGGGGGTATCGGAGGTATCGGAACGATCTACTAAAACTCTCTATTGGGGGTTATCAGAGGTATCGGAACGATCTACTAAAACTCTCTATTGGGGGTATCAGAGGTATAGGGAACGATCTACTAAAACTCTCTATTGGGGGTATCGGAGGTATCAGAGAACGATCTACTAAACTCTCTATTGGGGTATCGGAGGTAGCGGAACGATCTACTAAAACTCTCTATTGGGGGTATCAGGAGTATCGGAACGATCTACTAAAACTCTCGTAGTTGGGGGTATCGGAGGTATCGGAACGATCTACTAAAACTCTCTATTGGGGGTATCAGAGGATTTATGAGACACGATCACTAGAACTCTCTACTGGGGGTATCAGGTATCGGAACGATCTACTAGAACTCTCTATTGGGGGTATCGGAGGTATCGGAACGATCTACTAAAACTCTCTATTGGAGGGGTATCGGAGGTATCGGAACGATCTGCTAAAACTCTCTATTCGGGTGTATCAGAGGCTTATGAGATTACGATCTACTAAAACTCTCTATCGGGGGTATCGGAGGTATCGGAACGATCTACTAAAACTCTCTATTGGAGGGTTATCGAGAGGCATGGGAACGATCTACTAAAGCTTCTCTATTGGGGTGTATCGGAGTGAAAATCGGAACGATCTACTAAAACTCTCTATTGGGGGTCAGCAGGTATGGGAGCGATCTGCTAAAACTCTCTATTGGGGGTATCGGAGGCAATCGGAACGATCTACTAAAAAAACTCTCTATTGAGGGTATCAGAGGTGGGTTGTGGGGAACGATCTACTAAAACTCTCTGTGGGGGTTTATCGGAGGTATCCAGGGACGATCTACCAAAACTCTCTGTGGGGGTATCGGAGGTATCGGAACGATCTACTAAAACTCTCTATTGGGGGTATCAGAGGTATGGGAACGATCTACTAAAACTACTCTATTGGGGGGTATCGGAGGTATCGGAAGGATCTACTAAAACTCTCTATTGGGGGTTCATCGGAGGTATCGGAACGATCTGCTAAAACTTCTCTAATGGGGGTATCAGAGCTATGGGAACGATCTACTAAAACTCTCTATTGGGGGTATCGGAGGCATCGGAACGATCTACTAAAACTCTCTATTGGGGGTATCAGAGGTATGGGAACGATCTACTAAATACTCTCTATTGGGGGATTTATCGGAGGCATCGGAACGGATCTACTAAAATCCTCTACTGGTGGGAATTATCGAGTGTATCGGAACGATCTACTAAAACTCTCTATTGGGGGTATCACAGGTATGGGAACGATCTACTCAGAGAGCTCTCTATTGGGGGGTATCGGAGGTATCGGAACGATCTACTAAAACTCTCTATTGGGGGTATCAGGAGGTATGGGAACGATCTACTAAAACTCTCTATTGGGGGTATCGGAGGTATCGGAACGATCTACTAAAACTCTCTATTGGGGGTATCGGAGGTATCGGAACGATCTACTAAAACTCTCTATTGGGGGTATCAGAGGTATGGGAACGATCTACTAAAACTCTCTATTGGGGGTATCGGAGGTATCGGAACGATCTACATAAAACTCTCTAATAGCAAGCGAAGGATCCTTGCGGCTCCGACCGGTGAAACCGCGGAGTGATATCTCGAACGCGCGCGGCTCGTTACCCATACAGCCCGGACTACGATTTAACCCAGCGAGCGCGCGCTTGAGAGCTAACGATGGGACACATCACTCCCGCGAAAGAAAAAGAAAAAAAAGAAGAAAATAGAAAATGAAAAACAGCAACAATAAAAACAGCAACATACTTTTCGGCTTTGATACAAGTATTGCAGTATTATGTTCCTCTCCACGGAAAAATAACATTTGTCGACAACTCTTACTTGCTTCTTCCATCTGCAAAGCATACACATTTCGTAAGAACAGCGTTTGCAATCTCAACGAAATGTCGCGTTTCATTGATCACATGGCATCCTGGCTGTCACCACAATGCTCCTCCTATCACCCAAGATAATTTAGGTCTTGGATTGTTTTCTTTTTAAAGGGGAAATCTGCCTGGCATCGTTATGATCTATTGATTTCTAGGATGTTTAGAGTCCGCAGAATGAGTTATCGCCATGTTTAGGCGATCTCAGAAACCTCCTCAGGCCTCTTTTAAAGGAAAACTGAGGCGGTTTTGTATTTGAGGAAAAAACCCTAAATGAGTATTCATTTAATAATAATAATATTTATAAAAATAATAATAATAATAAGCTTATTTATTTTCATTTCCCATTACAGGTAATGATCGGGCCGAGAATAAAAGACGCGAAAGATATTCGCGATTGGCCTCCAGAATCACGAATGTCGAGATTATGACTTAATTTGGTGCACGTCGGCTGCCGAAAATAATTTTCAAAGTACCACTAAAGCCCCTCCTTCCCGAAGCGTGACGTAATATTAGGAGTTTTCGGAATCCTCGCTCTCGCCGACCTTAGCGCCCTTCAAAGCTATGCACGAGCACTCTTAATATTTTTCAAGGTCAGAAAAAGACGACACGATTGGTGTCAGTGTGGGGGAAAATACCCTGCAAGCTTGCAATTGAGCTTTAGCCCGCTGCCCAGAGGAGCGACACGTGCTTTGCGGCTGAAATATTTTAGTATAACTTCACGACTGGGCGGAGGTTCTTTTTTTAGGGGCGAAGCTCCTTAGGGGCTAGCCATGTCCGTATGTCCGTCCGCCGTAGGCCGGCGTCGGGTGCTCGTGGTTCTGCTCGTGAGATCTCGTGCTCGCGAGCACGTGAGCACATGCTCAGACTCGTGTAGGGCAAAAAGAAATTGGAAAAAAAAAAGATGAAAAAAAATTACGAAAAAAGAAAAAGAAAAAAACAGTAGGGGGTTCTGAGATGCCATCCCATCTGTCTGCTTAAAAAAGAAAAAGAAAACCACACATTCTCCTACTGCCATGAATGAAAAGGACCGAAAAGCTCGGCATGCAGCGCCTCAGCGTCTACGTAGACAGCAAGTTGCTCCGGAGACCAGGGCGCGAGAAGCTGCTGCACAGCGTCAAAAACGCCAAGCGGACCCGGAGTTGAGAGCTCGGGAAGCGGCGGCAAAGCGTCAACGCCGACAGCAAGCAGCAATACCTATGACCAAAATCAGTATCATCAGCACCGCCCGAGCTTCGCCCCAATCAACATCATTCACCACGTGGAGATGCGGTAATTTTTTTAGATTCTTCTTTTTAGATTATAGGTGCGAAAAATTCACACGGACTAGGGTCTGAGTAACAGCAACCAGATGTTGGCCGAGGCTCTGCATTACTCAGGCCCTAGTCCGTGTGGATTTTTCGCGCCTGTAATCTAAAAAGGAAGAGTGGCATACACACACATTACACGCACACGCACTCTAAGTTGGTCCAGAAGTCGAGCGTCCTTGACGCGTTTTCGTAGGGCTTTCAAAACGATACACTGATATCGCCAAGTGTTCTCCGGCCCAGGATTTTGGTGACATTAAATGTCTATGGTCCAGCAGTTGCAGCGTTCTTCTCATGTCTTCTCGTTGGGTGCTGTATTTCACGCATGCACACAAAAGATGCTAAATAACGAAGCTAAATAATTGGACTAATTAATTATTGACTAATTTTTGCTAATTGTATCCACAAACCAATCCGACCATGAACTAAACTTTTCATTTTTTATACGTGGCGCTAACGTTTCCCGCCCCATATTTTTATGGCGTGAGGAACGAAGCAGCATAGGAAGAGTGGCGTTCAAACAACAATAATAATAATTATTAGCAACTGCCGGACCTCCGCTGGAAACTCTGAGGCACGGTGGAGCAGTCGTCGTGTTAAAAAAATTTAAAGAAACAAAATAAATAACCTAACGGTTGTCGGCGGCGTCATGAGGCCTCGCCGAGTGCGGAGTATAACGGTCTTGCATTACGGTATATATTGTGCATTCTTACTTTTCTTTTCTTTTAGACTACGTTGAATTCTGACGCCGAGACTCCCTCCCTCCTGCGTTCCAACGCGTTTGTAATTGAATTAACAAATCAGCTTCAAATAAGGGTCGTGGCATCCTCTAGGGTAAAGAAACGAAAAAGAAAACAAACAAGGAACATTGCGAGCAACACCTCATCAAAGAACACGCCGCCCGAGAATCTAACGGCTGCTTCTTATTTATTTTTTAATTTTTATTCACTTTGTTACTTCATTTTTTGTTGGGTCCGACTGTTCTCTTCTTTGTAACGATGCCGACCGTGGCAACCGCTCTGGTCATACGATTGGCAATTGTTTTTTGGTCACGCGATGGTGTGGTCCGACCGATTAACCAATGGGTTTGTTAGAATGGTGTCAGGAGGTATAAATGGCGCATCAAATAAAAATAATAAATGCAAAGAAGCGCGCAGTTCTGCTCGTTTAGCCCCCTCGGCGCTTTATACTTCCAGAGGCGAGCATCGCAGTGCCATGGCGTTTAACTTGTACCGTCTTCATGACGCCTTGAAAGACCCTCTTGAAGCCATTAATTTGCTTCAGGGCGTGGGCCTGCTCCTGAATTCTCGTGCGTGCTAGAGTGCGAAGCTGCGATGACGCTGCAGGTTCGCGCTAGATCTGCGGATGGCTACTCGTGAAGGTGTGGTGTGTGGATGATTCGTGAGGTGCCCAAGAGGAAGCCGGTCAAGGTTCAGTGTCGGGGCGAGATCTCGGTACGGGAGGGTCAGTGGCGTACCAACTTGTTTTTGAGTGGGGGGGGGGCAAAACAGACCCCCTCCCCCGGGGCCGGGGCGGTGCCCTTAGCATCGTTTGGGCGCCGCCGGCCAGTGTTCTGCCCTGCCCAGTGGTTGCTGTTTCAGGGGGGGGGGGGGGGGCCAAAACACATGTCTCGCCCCCCACTCTGACAACTGGGAAACAAATGCCCCCTTTGCACCCCCCCCCCCCCCCCTTGGTACGCCCATGGGAGCGGTTCCTTTTTCGAGGAATCGCGCCCGACGCTTCCCGAACCCATGAAAATCATCTACCTCTGGTGCCAGAACCTACCATGCGCCGTCATTCAGCGGGAGACTGATGTCGCAAGTAAGACAATAACTGATTGGACGAGCCTTTGTCGGGAGGTTGTGGTAAATGCCGTCTTTACGCATTCTGTGAGAATATTGGCGGCGAAGGCATGACTGTAGAACTAGACGAGCATATGTTGGGGCGGCGAAAGTACCATCGCGGGTGTTTAACGCCTGGCCAGTGAGTTTTCGGCGGTGTGGAGCGTGCAGCGGGTACTGCTTTCTTGTTCCCGTGGAGACCCGTGAGGCTAAAACCCTGCAAGGGCAAATAGCCGAGTGGGTCCGCCCTGGAACAAGAATAATCCCTGACTGTTGGGCTGGCTATCGCAATCTTGCAGATGACGCTCGCTTCACGCACCTCGCCGTCGACCACAAGCTGAACTTTGTCGACCCGAACACTGGTGCGCACACCTTTACGGTGGAGGGCACCTGGGCCCACGACAAAAACTCTTCCATCTGGACGGCGCGAGAGCCACAATTTCACTCGTCACCTTGCAAAGGTCATGTTGTGGAGGAGAGAGAACGCGCGCGGAAACAGATAGAACTCAAGTCGTTCGTCGCCGCGGCCGCCAAAATCTACAGCCTCGACGCAGACAGGGACCTTCCGTACAGTGCGGAGGACGAGGATTCTGATGGGCCCCGGTGACTTCGAGTGATTTGCTGCGCTGAGCCCGTCGGCCGCCTGCGTGCATAAAGACGATCTATGCTCCAACCGCTTGTCAAGTGCTTGTTACGTCAGTTATAAATTCTGGTAGCGGTGGAAACGGCCCTTTCCAGGGCCCCCATGTTTTGCAAACAGAGCTGTTTTCTGAATGCGGCAACCCGTGTCTCTGTACAAAGTTCGCAGGAAAGATCCAGCAGGGTATGTGGTCCCCAATTTGGATATCGCGCGTTATGATTGAAATAAAAATTGTTCTTGCTGATTTCGCGCTTTCGATCCCAACAAATACCCCCGTTGCAGTCGTCCCGACGGTGCTGTTGCTTACTCATACGCCGTCGGCGTGTCTCAGCTTCGTCGTCTTTGCCAGCGGTGCACCGGCGAAGGCGGCCGATCTGACTACACTGCGTTCGGCTTTGGCTAGCAGACGGCGTTCGTAAAATGGCGTCAGTTGTTGCTGGATTCACGCGGCGGTACCGTGCGTGCTTCCATTCATTCGGCGTTCGATGCTATGGTGACGGCGATGAAAGCAGACGAACTTTATGTTGCGGAAGAACGCTGCGGCGCAGCGATACCAGGTGCGTTCTAAGGCCCTTCCCGCATGCTTTTCAATGGGCGGAAGGCGAACAAAGAGTTCGAAATCAGGACTTAACGCAGAATGCTGCATTTCTCCAGCGCCTCATAATTTGACGAGACTTGCACGAAAAGCATGTTTTTAGACCGGAGTTTGGAGATACGTTTTCTTTACAACAACATGGGTCTAAAGTATCAATGTGCCGAATACTCTACAGGTAACCTCTAACTATTTTCTTTTTTAAGAACTTCTTCAGCTCTTCTTTAATTCAACACTAATTTAGATGGACGAATTACTTATGAAAAATTAAATTTGAGCCGTGACAGTGGCGGAACATTCGAAACAGCGAAAGGATAAAGTAGTGTGATTGTTGAAATCGTCGACATTTTAAGTCCAGTAATCTTAATTAAAAACAAAAGTTACTTTTGTTCATACGAAGGAACTCGCGGAGAGATCCTAACGATCGAATAGCCTGCGTTATATCTGATTTTAGGATTAATGGTAACGTCTACATCAGGCGATTTATTTGTCCATAGTATTGCACCAAAATGTATTAGACGTTTTTAATCGTTTTTGCATAAAACTTCGCCTGATGTGTTTATTTATAATTAAAAAGAAACTGTACACCGTACTTGTCCCCATGTTTGCAGTCATTCAAGCAAGTGATTTGGAGACTGTCTTAAGACATACACCTAAATGAAGGTATTTATATTATTTAAATACAAAGGTCAGGAATACCACGATAAAAAATGCATGGCGAATTGCGAGGCAATTTTGTTGGATACGTGAAACGTTCTAGCATCAGAAACGTTTAACGGGAGCTGCACCTCGTGCCTGCACCGATATGTAATTGGTGTCACCTAATGTCAATTTCCCGCTAAATTTAGCGGGCAAGTTGAATTGTTTTATAAGCCGCTTGACACTAAGGTCACGTGACGTGAAGATCCCCGGCAAATTTAGCGGGGAAACTGAATTGATGTGTTGGTCACGTAATATCAATTTACGTGCTAAATCAAGCGGGAAACTAAATCTGTGGGGCAGTCACGCGACACGAAGGCTTCTGACGTCATTTTTCCCGCTAAATTTGGCGGGGAAACGAAATTGGTGTGTAGGTAACGTGACGTCGAATATCCTGCTAAATCTAGCTGGAAAACTTAATCCGGCCTCACTTAATCCAAGTTCACAAAATTCCTAACTAGCCAAAGAACGTTTGACGTTAAAAACAAAAAGGCAGCTTGAAGGTGCTTAGGGCCTCAATATCTGATGCGGAAAAGAAGCTGTCTGCGTGAAAATCACCCGAGTGTCCTATCAGTGCCGGATAGTGATTTCTATAGGGGGTAATCAGCAAACGCCATATTTGAGGGGGCTGTTTATAGTAAAGCCCCTCTATCCTGGGAAAAGTGTCGCCACTCATTGTTGTAGAAATGCTCGAGGCACATGCCGCTCCGTCCCTTCTGGGAAATTCATAGCGTCTGATATCTAGCTGAGTGCTGCGCTGTGCCGCCATGATGTTCCCAAGGGCTGCACGTTGCATGTGCCTCGTTCATCAACGAACCTTGCGCTACTTCTGAAACATGAAGGGGCTTTAGTTTGGAGCGGATGCTCAGAACGAGCTCACATTAATAGGCTGCCAAGACCGGCAATCTTGATGGTGTGGAATGCACGTTGCAAAAGAACTGTGGAAGGTTGCCACCAGCACGCGCTCAGCATTCGGGCACACAACTATTGCCGCCGGTGAATACTCCCTATGCGAGGCGCAAGTTCGTCTGTTTCTTTTGCAGGGGTTGTAGGGACGTCAGAACGTCGAACTTTGATTGGCTCCGATTGAAGGATGGTGGGTAGACCTCAAGGCAGTTTGCTTTGAGGTCCACCCACTATTCTTCCGACAGAGCCAATCGGAGCGTGGCGTTCTAACGTCACTCGAACCCCTGTGCAACAAGCAGACGAAGTTGCGTTCCGCATAGGTGGCTGGTGCCGCCGAAATATACAAAGTGCGTTCGTTTCAACCAATAAATATGTCCATACTCCGCTCACCCTTGAAAAGGCAACTCCGGTTGAAAATAAAACCAAATAAATGACTGGTATCGTTTTAGGGGCACGAAATATGATGACAGCCGAAATACTACGTCAAAGTGGAGCCACGTACTCCTCTAAAACTGATTTTAATGATGCGAACAGCCCCTCTTTAGCGGGCGGCGAGCGGGTTAGGTTTTAGTCAAGGAACACTGGCGCAGCACCCTTGCGACGTCACGTCCCGTCCGTACGGCTGATTATCAGTGACGCCATCCTTCTAGCAGATAGTTTCGGTTTAGCCGTAGACGCCCGAAACCAACGTGATTTCTAAGAAAAGCCCTCACAATATCGAAAAAAAAGATATCTTGTAATCCAAGGACGCTGCTTTAGCTGAAAAAATTCGTAATCCCGAAATTAAAAATATTGACCGGAAAAGCACGAGACCTCGAGATAGCTGCTTTGAAGCCTTCTTCCGCGAAACGACTGCTCGCGCTAGAAATGCATGTCTCAAAGCCAGGCGCACGGGCTAGCTCGCACTTGTAGCTTTGGCTGCAGTTGCTAACATTCTACTTCAGCCAAACTTCCTGGAGGTCACTTCTGTGGAGTCCTTTAATTTAATTTTGCAGTTTTTATACAATGAGTAGGGGTTCGCTGGGTCACCTTGCGCCGGCCAGGTTGCCTGCTCCGGATGGGGTGACGAAATTCATCGTTGGAAGATGGATGATTCTTGTCGGAGACGGAGTTGCTTCACTTGGCCGTTGACGACTAACCCAGTGGAACTTGAGAGTTATTTTTCAATAAACAGCGTAATATGCAGCGATTAAAAACGCGTAAGCGAGACAATACCGCAAAAATGGCTTCCCTGTACAGGGTTGGCAGAAGATGCTCGGATGTCAGCCTACCCAAGCTCGGGAATCGGCTTGCTTGTGTGATCAAGTTTCAATTACGGGGACATTGCCCCTCGGAGTCCCTCAACAGGACTATAGATTACTGAGCGAGAGCTCTCGAGCTCCCGCGCGAACCGAACTTACTTGCTGCGTTTGCACTCAGAATCACTCCTTGGTTTATCCCCTTTTAGTGGATTTGCAAGTTATTTACACGTCGTCAGACCGGCGTTTCCCACTGGCCAATGGGCCGCAACACAACAGATCAAGGCATCACTTTCTTACCATGGGGCAATCGCTTACATTCCCGCTTAAAACCCCGTGATCTGCGTATATCTCGCGGCCAGAAGGTCAGGCGGCTTCGGATGCGGGAACACTATTCCTAGAACTCAAGTCGATTCATACAACCGACCCCGGTTTGGATTGGGCAAATTGGGCTACCCCGCCGTTCATTTCGCCAGACGTGGTTCGACGCTGCCGTTCTACCGTGCCCCTAACGTGTGGGCTGGAAAGATCACCGATGTAGCAGTGTCAGCAAGAACCACCGCATTCTCCCGGCCGAAGGCGCTCGTTTTGATACACTCGGCTGAAAACGTACGTTCGTACGTCACTTTATGACGAACGTTCGTACGTCACAGAAGTACGCCTGTTTCTCGAGGTTGCCCTCTACAGGCAGTGTTTAGGCCAACTCTTTCCTACCAGCCAAGTCCATTCACGGGTGGACCACCCGCGATGCCCTCGTCGATTCTTACAAGCTTCAAACCACTTGACGGGCCTGTCACTTATCTTATATCCTGAGTGCGTCGTAAGGAAACATCCTTGAAACAACTAGTTTATTTACTAACGATAACGTCATGAAATTCTGCGAATGAGTACATCTGAAGTGCCGATAGTTAAAAACAATTACCAGCCGGCCTAGGATGAACTATCCGAATATTTCTGAGTACCTAATTTCCTGAAAGAAAACAGCCCGAGACAATATCACTTTTTTTAAAAGATTTCCTGCGTTAGTATAAAGACTTTCAGCAGGCTCCGAAGCTCACAAAAAAGCTGGTGTCTGTGAAAGTCAAACAGTGAGCAGTGAACTTGCGACTTCTTGTGTGCTTGTGATTCCACAGGTTCTTAGTTAGGTTGTTAATCTACTTTTTTAATATGCATATATACATTAGTGTATTCATAAACTGAAGTAGCGCCGAGAGTTGGGCTAGTTGGTGTAATTTGATCATAATATATAGACAGCGCAAAAGACACTGACGGAGCAGAAGACACACGCAAACAATACTAACGCTACGTGCGTCCTCTTTGCCTGTCTCATCTGCTTCGTCCGTGCTTTTTGTTTTTGCGTCCTTGCGACATTGTGTTTATTAGTATATTTTTTTGGAAACTATGGTAAGTGGGTATGGCCGTGGAAGACTGAATCTTTCTTGTGCATAAGTTCAGTCGTTTTGCCCGCCGAAACTGACAGAATTGAAGAAAAAAACAAACAGATGCATCGTAAAATGTTCGTAAAAAGGCCCCCAGGTATGACTCGCAACCACTTTGTAGTTCTCAAAGCGGATCAACACCATTGGAGTACTGGTTGGGTGCTACGACGAAGACGAAGACAAGTTTCTAAAAGAAACTTAAGTGAAATATACACTAAACAGCACCTTGTCGCGAGTTAACTGAATCCGAAACCAATCAAACTGAAGCCACCCAATAATAACTTCAATTTGTGCGCCAGCGCCCTCTATCCTCCGGTCGGAGTGAATACTGAGATGAAAAAGTCTATAGAAGCTCAAGGTGGAGACTGCTGAAGACACTTTCTTTTGACATTCTCGCCTTCACATATGTTAGTTGCAGCCATAGAGGGATTTTTGCTAGGGCGAAGTTAATCTTATGCAGAATATAGGCTGTTGCAACATGGGACATCGTGCCAGTTGTTTGTGACTGGGCTCTCATAAGGTTTAATAAACATAACGTCTCTGCCCTTATCATTCATCAGGAATTTTCAGAGCTTTAGAGTAATTAGGAAGGCTACACACATTTTTACACCGATGGTGCCAAGGCGTCGTCATTTGTTGGCGGCGCCGTGCATTCTGATCGTTTTGCAAGAGTGAATCCTTTCAAAACCTTTTACAGCTCAAGGTTACGCAAAGTCTATGGACGCATATTATATTTCCCGGGCTAATATTAAAGGGATACTACAACGAAATTTCGGCGCTCATTTTTTGGTTATGTGTTCAAAACAGCAGTATCACATGGAACATACCAACATCTTGTTAAAAAAGTCTCGAAAAGGAATTTTAAAACGAATTAAACGATTAGCAAAGAGCACCTGGTGGATGTCGCTAACGCCTCGTTTGTAATGCTCGTCTAGGAACCTTGACAGCTAGTGACGGAGGTTGCCTCGTCTCCGGCCGCGACGAGAGAAGGGAGGAGAAGGAGGAACTCCCCTCTTCCCGAGAATCCCTTTTGTGTGTCGCAGAAGTCACTATTGTCCCCCTACAAGATTATAGAAGATTAACCCGTCACTCAAAATTCGTACAAAAGCAGCCGCTTCGGTGGCTGGAACGACTAGGCCATCCTCTCGACGTCAGCCTTGCCGTAGCTTTGCTCGTCTTGAGACGACCTACGTCACGATTGCGTTGGATGTCACGTGCTCTAAGCTGGGCCTTGTCCGAGCGCTTGCCAGAGTGGGCCGTTTATAACGAAAAATACAGCCACCAGGATCAAAATACAAGCGTGCGATTGTCGTTTACGGATATTGGGGATCATATTCAACCTATTTTCGAACACGACGGGAATATTTCAAATTTCGTTGAATTATCCCTTTAAACTGATGTCTTGTTTGTAGACTTTCACAGTGCTGTTATGGATGTTCTTCGATAATCACTAAGAATATGCTAGTGCAGAAACTGCAAAATAAACTTAATAAAGCTTAATGTGGAGGTCTTTATATAAAATTTTGTTGGGTGCCAAATTAAAGGTGCTGAGGAAGCAGACATAAACGCTAACATCATCAGTTAATCTTGCCCCATTTCACTCCCGTTTGCCATGCCAAGACATCAAGCTTCTAATACAAGAGGTGCCTTGTTCGTTTATGGCAGACTGAGTGGAACATGTAATGCAATAATCAACTTCATATTGCAAAGCCGATCCTTGGGATCTGGGAGAGTTCTTCCCCAAGGAACCGATTCTATGATGTTTTGGTGTGTCGTCTTCGCATCGTCCATTCTTACATCTCGCGAAAATATCTTCTTTTATGAGGAAGACGCGGTGGTGTGTGAAAACGGTGGGGATACGCTTACCATCTTATATATTTTGTATCTTTGTTCGGATTTTGACAATGAACCTCGTACTCATTCTCCCTGAATTGTTTCACTTCCAAATCCCATTACATCCTGCTCTTTTACTGAGAGAATATCCCGTCATTCCGTTTGACCGTGTCTTTAATTTTAATACTAGCACTGCTGTTATTCAGGAGATATAGTCCTGCATTGCTCCTAAAATTATAATTTCGTTGCGTATTTACCAATGAGAGGTTGATTTTTTTAAATTTTATTTGGCGCCGGATAGTTTCCGTAGCTGTTGCGCCATACAACCGCCCATACAACAGCCATCGAGGGATTAGTGTAAACACGTAATCTACCTGAAAAGTATTGTAAACTCGTTTTTTTTAATACATTTTCGGTTAGCCTCTTTGACTACCCTGTCACACCGAATGACCCCAGTCATGAGGTTTGGCGGAATACATGATTTTATATAAACGTTTTCTGATGCGATCTGACCTCTTTCACTCAAGGACTTACTACAAGTAATCAAACGACTTTTAGTCACTATTTTTAGTGTTTAATGTTGTACAGAATGCAGTACCAAATTCGATACTTTTTGTCGCGCAAGTCACCAGTATCCTAAGACTGACAGGGGTGGGGATCGAGTGAGGATACGTGGGTTTCGCAGTGAGCTATCGCTTTAAGTGCTCCGAGATGCTTCGTGCTCGCACAGATGGTGATCGCACAACCAAAACTCCTAAAAGTTATCCAACTCGTTGAAAATTTATTGGAAATGCTTTCAAATCTATTTAGCGGCGTGTTACTGACTCGGGAATATTGTGCATCATTAGAAACCCATTGGCACTCCATTGGCACCGCTATCAATGTATTCAACGGGGAAAGTACAACCCCCCGTTACCCAGCAGCGCGTGTGGAGATGCCTCCGGAGTCAGTTTTGGAGCAGTTGTCGGGGATTTTGCGCAAGGAATCATCGCTCCTCTGCCGAGGCCACGCCGAGGCCAATAGGGGTATTCACTGGCCGCCATATTTGAGGTCACCGTTTAGAGCACATGCTCAGAACGAGCTCGAATTAATAGGCTGCCAAGACCGGCAATCTTGATGGTGCGGGGTGCACGTTCCAAAATAACTGTGGAATCTCGCCGTCAGCACGTGCTCAGCATTAGCGCACACAGATATGGCCGCCAGTGAATACACCCTATACACCTTTGCAAGTGGGATCCCGTCTTAACCTCGAACCGCGCACCGCGGTCAGGCGGGCCTACTCTCCAGCCAGGACGTTCGCTGCTGATCGAACAATGTTGCCAAGCGTCTCTTGCCGAAGCATACACCACTGAGCGCAAGAATAAATTAAAAATATATATATTTATAAAACATGCAGGTGTTCTCTTCGACTGCAAAAAAGCACAAACAATTAAATAAAATACGTAAACCAGCGCCAGAAGCCGCATGGCCATTGCATCAACGATGGCTGCGCTCGCGGCAGCTCTGGCTTCCACGACGTGCTGGAACAGAGGCTGCGATCGTTAAAAAGTCAGCTCCAACCCTTAAACATGACCCGTCCTACAATATTTGATGCTACGAATCTGTGTGGATACCTCCTCCTGCGTTCCGAAACAGTAAGTGTGTCGCTAATCCTGGCCGTCGGCGACACAGCAGACGCCGCCATCTTGTCATCGCGCACCCCAGTGACGTGCCCCTGGCGCACCCCAGCATGGCGGAAACGTTAGGCGGCGCCAGCATCGCCCAAAATGGCGGCGCACAGGAGCCCTTCTTGCAAACGTGTATAAGGAGTATTCACTGGCGGCCATGTCTGTGTGCGTGGTTGCTGAGCGCGTGCTGACGGCGAGATTCCACAGTTCTTTTGCCACGTGCATTCCGCACCCTCGAGATTGCCGGTCTTAGCAGGCTATTAATGTAAGCTCGTTCTGAGCATGCGCTCTAAACATTGGCCTCAAATATGGCGTCCAGTGAATGCCCCCAATACTCACCGTGAGAAGCTCGCGAGGGGCGCTTCTGTTTTCCTCGCTATGGGTACTGCACGTGCTACCCACGAGATTGTCTTAAAGGGGCGAGGGAACGATTTTTGCTCTTAGCGCAAACACCACTTAGTACAGATTTCTGATGTTAATGAACTTAAAAACATTCGTTTCGTTTTTCACCACACGCAATCGAAGTCGCAGAAAAAAGTAAAGAAGAGCGAGCAGAGTTGCGGAGTTCACCCCCTCAACTCGCACCCAGGACAAGCTGCCACGTGATATGGAGCCGATTATATGCCGCCAATGTTGACCATAGCCACGCGCTGGCTGAGTTTGGGAAGGCACAGGACACGCGCTGAGTTCCAGTCATTGTTATGGTTCGGCAATTGTCGTCATTGCGGCGATTGGACACGGGCCACTACCCGAATGCTTCTCGGGCTATCGATTATCGCAACCCCAAATCAAGTGCCCATGCAATGCTCCGGTCCAGTCTAATACCCCAGTCACACGGTTAGAATAAATGTACCTTTAACATAGGCACCTTTGCTACCGGCGAATCAGCCCGTGCTTTTGGGTCTCGAGCACGCGCCATGCGCGGAAGATCATGAATTGATTGGCCGCAGCGAATAAAGTTCCCTTAGCTAAAGGTACCTTTACAATCGTGTGAATGGGGTATTAGAGCCGCATTCAAATATCATCAATGAAGGATACGGCGATTTCCCAGTTACGACATCAAGTTTTGATTGAATGAAAACACTGGCTTTTGTCCTTGAAATTACACCACAACAATTCTTGGCCAGTGGCGCTGCGTGCGCGTATCCTTGAGTCCGACTAGTGCAGTAAGCTCGTGTAAAGCGACAAACATTGCAATTGAATATCGTTGCACAGCCCCTTTAGTTTTCATATGGGGGGGGGGGGGGTGTCGTACAGGCGAAGAAAGGGAAAAAGTTGTTCTTGCTGAAATGCAAAACTGTTTCTCACAAAAAAAAAAACAACCACAACAAATTTAACAACAACAAAAGGAAGCGAGAGGAATGGGCTAGGGAGTAAGAGTGACTATGGATGATGGTGTCAATCACTGGCACGCACTCACTTGTATACACAGATAGTACACGCTCACACACACACACACACACACACACACACACACACACACACACACACACACACACACACACACAAAGATGGGCACGCCTGGCTCCAACAAAGACAAATTGTATCTTCTGGCCTCGTGTACTTTGTCACAGCCTCTTTGACACGCCGGTGGCGCTCAGGAAGTTTAGTAGCAGCCACTGAAGTGCTCGACGTCGGCGTGTCGGGTATAATATGTCATCTCTTTTGGGTGCCGTAATACTGAATTCGGATAGTTTTGGGAGGAATTGATGTCACTGCGTTTCATAAATGTCGCAACGCAGGACAACGTGTTCAATACTTTCCTCTTTTTTACATGTATAACGAATAGGGCTGTCCATGATGCCGATTTGCATATGCATGATGCATAGTGCATAGAAGCTTGGCATTGAACGTGCTTGCACCAGCAGAGGAAATTGAAGTTTTCAGAATCTGGGTTGTGAAAAACTTCCACCAGGCGGTGATACCCGAACTTCTCGCCTCGAGTAACTCTGGGAAGGACCGATAGACCAATCTCACCCGGCAGTTTGACTACGCCACTGCAACCGCAATGCATCGAGGGAACTTTAGTCTTTCTGCACGTGCGCCTACCTCGCAGGAGCTGTCCGTGTGTAGTGCCATAACCTCCCCTATTAGCGGCGAGATGTTTCGGTGGCGCCCTCGTTTGGTTACCTTTCGTGACGTCATTACCTTGTAAACAACAAGTTCGATGGTGTTTGTTATGGGCATGGTGGAAGCCTGAAATCATAGCGCTTTCAAAGCAACACTGCCAGCACCGTCAAAATGAAAGTTCCTACATTCCTCTTATTTCCGTCGATGAGACATCCTTTCCTGACGTCATAGTCAGCATTCGGCCAATTGTGGTGGGCCAACCACAGCGACGCTTTCGATCGCTCACGTCGCCAATACTCACAAAGCCTGGCAGTTCGACGACGGAGCAATAGAGTGCCCGGTCGCAGATTTAGAGCGCGCCAATCTGGTAGCACAGAATTTCTCGGGGAGCCTGGACGTCAGCGCACAGCTTTTGAAGCGGCGAGGACCCGAAACATGACTGGAAATGAGCTCCAAAGGAACTGGGACAGGTGAAGAAATGGACAACATGAGTTGTCGTCCACTTCTTCACCTGTCCCCGTTCCTTTGACGCTCATTTTCAGGTATGAACCAACAAGCCCAGCTAAACATTTTGTTGCGACCCGAAGCATGGTTTTCAAACCCGACGAGCAAAGAAGAGGTAGCGCGAGGAACGCGAGGAGCACGAGCGGACATTCTATCACTCGGAAGAAGTGTGTTTCGGCGTTTCGCCCCAGCGGGGCGCCCGTCACCTGACTCTAAAGCCCCTCTATCCTGGGAAAGTGGCGCCATTCATTGTTGCGGAAATGCTGGAGACACGTGCCGCGTGCCATGTCTGGTCTGGAAGAACATGGCGTCTGAAATCTAGCTCAGTGCTGCGTTGTGCTGCCATGATCCTCCCAAGGGCTGCACGTTGCGCGTGCTTCGTGCATCGGCGCACCCTGCGCTACTTTTGAAACATGGGAGGGGCTTTACGCTCCCCTCTCATCCGATGCCTGCAACTCTACCTCTTCACTTTCGGTGGCCGCTTGTCATGGCAATCTGAAAGGCTAGGTCAGTATTGAGGAGGCTATGGTATATAGTGCACGAGACGGCACGAGCCCTTGCAATTACGGCCGTCTGCCTCCTGTTACACTGTACTCCTGTGAACTGAAGTTATGGTGGCGTCACGCATGCACCGAACGCTTAGTGAGATCGGTGTATAGGCCTCCTGCGCTGAAGCTTTGAACAAACTGTAGCGCCCTCGTTTTGGGTAGTACAAGCTCACCTGATAGAGCCTCGCACTGCTTATGGCACGTTGGTCGAGCTTTTTTTAATTCTGCCTGGTGCTGAAGAACGAAAAACACCTTTGGACGCCAAAATCGGCCAGACTCAACGCCGCAAGACAATCAAAAGTGCCAAATTTATGATACCACCGCTAGGGTACGCGTCTATTATCACTGGGCGGTGACGTCGAAACACCTGTGTCGCGACGCTTTCATTTTTCATTTTCTTTGTCATGTCTACTTTGGAACGCGTGAACGGCATCTCATGGCTCGCGCTCTTAGCGTCTTAGCTTTGACGGCGTTCGAATTTTTGTTGTTTCTTTATATTTTCATCGTGATCTCGCGCTCCGCACCAGAGCAGGCACACTTCTGCATGCCTGACAGTTTGAGACGCTCAAGTTTGTACTACCCAAAACAAGGCCTAACAAGTCCCTTTTCGCAGCACCCCCTGGGCAACGCAGGAGGCCCATTGGAAGGACTCCGCCGTGTTGTGGTGCGCGTGCATTGCCGATAACAGTACTCTTTTACACACAGACAACAAAGCTTCGGCTCTCGCGCTACGCTATGGACGTTTCCACTGTTTACAAAAATCACAGTTCACACGTGCTAAATCATAGTTCTGCCAGCGCTCGCGCGCAATTGTGGCAAGCCAGAAAGTGCGCTTGCATAACACACCGACACTGCAATGGAAGCGCCCTCAAACGCTTTTATGGAAAGGTGTACTGCCAGTGCCGTTTTAGAGCGCAGCTCTTAGGCACCCGTTTCCGGCTTTTACGGCGTCGGCGTCGCCGTCGGCGTAACCGCGCGGTGCATTATGGGACATTTCCCATAATGCACCGCGCGGGTAGGAAGAAGAGGACGAGGGGGAGGGAAGGGGAGGGGGAGGGTTAGGCGAGGGAGAAGAAGATAAATGCAGGAGGAGAAAACAGAGGTTAACCAAGGCGGTCTGCCTCGGTTGGCTACTCCGAGTTGGGGAAGGGGATGAGGAGAAAAAAGGAGGAAAGGAAGTAGAGGAGATAAAAGTAACATACTAGCACTCACGTTAACACTGTGAGGGGAGAATCAATAATCAAGAGAATGCTGCAGCTCCCAATATGGCACTAAAACTAAGATACTGAAAGTGCGTGCTGGATTGTCACCAATGTTCATCCAAAACACTCGAGTTTTTGTACGCGCCAGCGCGAAGTTCAGTTGCTCACATGTACACCTACAGGAATTGTAAATCGGACAGTCCTCTATACGACAGCAAGTAATGAACAATAGATAACTTTTTACAAACAGAACTCGAGGCAAGTTTCTGATAAAAATCGCAGAAGGGCGTTTGCGGCTTTCTCCTCTTCAAGTGGAGAGTCCCAGGCCCCAAGTATTCTGGACGTAGTAAATGACCGGTTGTCTAGATGTGAAAGAATGCTCTCTAGGAGTTTTCTTACTGCATCGTAAAGTGCACAATCACATAATAAATGAGATATAGATTCCACACAATCACATCCCGGACAGTTCGGATTGTGTGCTTTTCCGATTCGGTGCAGAAATTCCTGTGTGTAGGAAACGCCCAGACATAAGCGGTGTATAACAGCTTCAGTTCGCTTGGGTAGGTTACGTGACACACGGTATGTTAGGTCAGGATCCAGTAGCTATGGAGGGTGGTAATGGTGTGCAGAGCTCTTCCAAAACTTTGTGTTGCATTTGGGGCGGGGAGATTTATCAATGAAGTGACGTCGCTTCTGGAGTAGGGTATTTGGACGTTGGGGAATTAGGTGTGGGCGGAAGTCGCAGCACGATCCGCCGCTTCATTTCCAGGTATCTTGCGGGGAGGGCGGAGGAGGAGGAGGAACGGGAAGATGAGGGAAGAGGGGCGGACGGAGGGATGAGGAGGAGAGGAGGGTGGGGTAGGTGAGGGGAGGAGGAGAGGAGGGGAGGAGTTTGAAGGACGAACGGAGGAGGAGGTGAAGGGGGAGGAGAAGGAAGAGGAGAGAGGAGGGGAGAAGTAGCAGGGAGGATGAAGAGGTAAGGAGGAGGGCGGAGGCGTATACCTTCCCCGCAGTACCCTTACATCATCCTCCTCAAGAGCTGCGCTCTAATTTGGCGTAACAGGAAGTTGTAAACGGCTTTCATTTTTTCTTCTTTTTCTTAACAAAAGATATGTCAATAAAATGGGCACCAGCGGACAGAACTCCACCTACCTGCCGTCGCGCGCTTGGCACGTGATGGTGGGCCGGCGGGAAATGGAGTCCTCGCGCTCGTGGCGCGATGCATATTTTACATCTCGGGCTGAGAGCTGCGGAAGGAGCGAGAAAAAGTCAAAAAGGTTTTTCTATACTTCGTTTCAGCTTGGGTCCAGACGCAGCCGATGCTACAAGCGCGAGCTCCGCGGGCTTTCAGCGTCCCTGCCAAGCACGCGCGCCCGTGCAGTGCAAGCACTGTTCAGGGCCACAGGCTCGCGCTTCTAGCATTGGCTGCGTCTGGACCCAAGCTGAACCGAAGTATAGTTTTTTCCTCTCGGGAAACCCGTTGGACGTTTTCTCGCTCCCTCCGCCGCTCTCCGCACGAGAAGGAGAAGACGCCTCGCGCCAAGAGCTCGAGGTTGGCAGCTCGTGTCACCTACTGGTTGTTAAGTGTATAAGTGGCTTTCGTTGCAAACTTTCCAAAAGAAGGGGGGCTTGGGTGACCTAGCTGCCAGGTTTTCGCGACGCAGCACGGCACAGAGTTGAGCTTAAAAAACGTTTGGTTGTTTGTGGTAAAAATACTGGATAACATAAAGTCACCTCAATTCGCAGGTGAAAGATTATTTCATGTTTGGCTGTAGGAAAGCAAGACAAGCGGCAGCATGCATGTTGGCCAGCCTGAAAGAACTGTACATAAAACCTTGTTGATAAATTGAAAATCGCGTACTTCTACTCCAACGGAAATTGGTACGCTGTTCGTCTTCGGCGTGCCATGAATGGCCGGACGATAGTGTCGACAATTCACTAGGATTCCAAAGACATTGCCATGTCGACAATCGCAGCGTCCCTTTAGGCTTAGGAGTGGCCAGAATCTGAAGACGATCTAAGAAAAGGGCGTGATCATTGATTTTAATTTGAGATTTGAGTGAGCTAAGGCAAAGCGAAAGCCTCCTGCACCATTACTTGCTAAAAAAATGTGCCCAATTGTGCAGCGACTACAACATATTATTTCGAAAGCGAGCGACGCTCGCTGGAAGAGGCACCGCCATGTTTCACCGCTTTTCCTAATCTGCCGGTCACTTGACTTGGACTTTCCCACGTAAGAAAAAGCGGATATCTTTCTGCCGTGGTTAAATTATACCAAATTGGAGCAAGCGGGTTCAGGTGGATTGAAATCACAATTTGTTTTTCGCTGGGGCGCACCTGATGCCCTTCGGTGACTTGGCAAGGAAACAACTGGGGGTTGTAATGACTTTTCAATATTGATAAAAGAGAAGATTCCGAGGGTCTATCATGGCCTGGTGTTTCCGACACGTACCGAATATTGACAAAGTGTTCCTACTATTCTATGACACGTTTGTAGAATTTAACAGAACCATACGCTTCTTACCTGTACCGATTGATTTTACTGAAATGCCCCAAAATCCCCGCAGAAAATCTCTCCTCCTTGTTTCCGGCTGCATCGGCTTATTCTATATTGCCCCAAAAGAAGGTGCCCTTAGTGTTGCCAATAAACTAACGACATCGTTTTTTCGACATAATTCCTTGAACCACGAGAAATTGAGTGATGCGTATTCATTCTAATCACATTTTTTTGCTCAACGTGCGCTTGACCCGTGCTGTTCCCTGGTCGTAGGTGTGCGGCGTGCTGGTGATAGCGTTGGCCTACGTGTCCCTGACGCGGCTGGACTTGTTGAGCGTGGACAGCCAGCGGTGGGGGCTGCACGCGCACCAGCGCCACCTGGCCAAGCTCAGCATGGCCGAGGTGGTGGTGGGCACCGCCCTCGCCCTCACCGCCCTCCTAGGATGCTTCGACGTCGCCGTGGCCAAGACGACGCACCGGGCTGTAAGGAGGAACACGCTCGCCGACTAGGCTCCAGACAACGAATATATGCATTGGTGTATCGAACCAACAAATCGTTAATATGTAGAAAGTAGAGCTAAATTTTATGCGTCATCCATCGGAAGTCAACGCGGGACTCACGAGTGCTGAACGGAAGCAAAATTACACGTTCGTATTTAGACATCGCAAGGTTGATCTGACTTAGGGTACAGGGACACAGGTCCATGTTGTAGATGAGAAATTCAGCCATTTAAATATAACTCACGTAGAGCATCGGATTTTTTAATGTGTACCATACACTAGTTATGCACGAGCGAACGTCGGTGTGAAGCCCATCCATGGAACAAAACAAGCAGAGGCGACAATCATACCCATAATCTCTATAAAAAAAAAAGAAAAAAAAAACATTTTTTGTTTGTTTGTTTTGTTTTAGCTTAAGTTTAGACGCAGCCGATGCTACAAGCCCGAGCATGTGGCCCAGAAGAGTGCTTGCACTGCACGATCGCGCGTGTTTGGCAGGGACGCAGAAAGCCCGGAGCTCGCGCTTGTAGTATCGGTTGCGTCTGAACTTAAGCTGAAACGAAGTATGTTCAGCAGCTCGAGCATCCGCTGTGTACGCCGAGCTGCGGCGCGCTGACACATTCCACCAGTGTTCGGATGGAACTCGGGTCTTGGCTAGCTGAACACGAGTTTCAGCAGAACGCTGGCGCGTCACTCAAGTCCAGTTTGTGCCCCGTGCTGCCCTCTGATGGACGATGTAGAAAGTTAAGCGCTCCGGCCGTGTTAGATATAACAGTCTTCACGTTAAAAACCTTGCTGAAAAAGTGCGGCTTCTCGGGGACCGTCGCTAATTTACCCTTCTTGCGATGAACTAAGATATATGTAGATGCATCCTAGGGTATAGCGTTGTCATTTCATTGGGACGTACACAGTTTGAACGCCAAAGGCACCGTACCGTTCCTTTTTACGGCAACCTAATATTGTAACAACTGCTTCGCGCAGCGCATCAATAATGTGCCGAAGAACCTTAATGTCTTGGTGTTAAAACGAGCATCGGGGTTGATCAAATTCGCTACAACAATTTGAGCTTTTGTTTCTGAAGGTTCGGGTGAGGCTTGAGATAAAAATATATTCCGGCAGCCCCTTCTTCAGTATAGCCGAGATAGAGAGCTCCTGAAGTAAGTCTAGCAATTTCGGTGTTGACAAATACAATAACCTATTATGATATTTCAATCCCCACTCCCGGCAATTTTTTCCTTTCAAAACTTTAAAAAGTTTCGGAAAGTGAAATAAAATCCGTGATTATCTTTATGGTGTAAAGACACGGTTTCATATTTCATAAGGCGTGAAATTTAAGCGAGTCACCATTGCTGAACAAATAAGATGGTTACATCAAATAAATTATTTTGTTGGGGTGTTTTTAAATTGCGAGAAGTTTACAACGCGCTAATGAAGCGCAACCTTGGGAAAAAAAGTTTTCACCATCTTGTGTGCGTCAATGTGAGCACTTAACTTGAGGATGGCTTGTTCTTTGTATGGCTGTCCAATTGGAGAGTGCAAACTGGCACATGCAATTGTACGAAAAAAACAACAACACCGCAAACATTTCTATAAAATGAGGGAACAATACAATGTTGCAACTTGCAATGGCATCGTACTGTGTTCATGTGAAGACGAGAAGACAACTATTCGTAAGATTGCACATCACTTCATTGTGCAGGTGAACCTTATATAGCCTGGAACTGTCATCCATTTGATCGTTTTCGCAGTCTTTGACAATTCCTTACCTGCTGCATTATATTGGCGCAGCACGTCCAGATCACATAATCCGAAAGAACAGAATGAAGAATCTTTTATTATATTGTAAAATAAATAAATAGAAACCTGCATTTTTTTTTCTTTTAGTATTTGTTTTAGTACCAATGCTGAATTTCAACGGTGGTGAATAATTTATCAACCTCTCCCCTTACAACACACAACAAACAGGAATCATTCTGCGGCTTTGCAGTCAACGGCATGGGGGCGCGTGCATGAACGCCAGCAGATAACGGGAAGCTGAAAAGGTTCTTGAAAGAAACGAGCTAGAGATGGATTCTAACGAAGTTTTATCCCGTGAATTGGAATATCGCGTTCCTTTTCCCAGAAGTTGCAACTAAACGCGAGAAAACACGAAAAACCTCCTACCAGTCGTTACTTCATGAAAAGGATATTAAGGCTGTCAAGCGGGTGTCGCTTGTGTGGGCTACGCGTGCCGTTGCAAACTTGTCAGGTACATTTCCCCCGCACTGATACAAGTCGTGACGCCTTTTTCTGAACATCTTAAAAGAGCAAGAGTGCGCGTGCATAGCTTTGATGTGCACTGAAGATGCGCGAGAGCGGCGATTCCAAAGAACTACTTTTATGACGTAACACTCCGGAAAGGAGTGGCTTCAGGGGTACTTTGAAAATGATTTTCTGCAGCCTCCGCGCAGCATATTGAAAACAAAAGTAATCTGGATAGTCGTCATCGTGGAGGCCAAATGAAGACGATTTACGTGTTTTTACTAAAATGAAAAAACCGCTTCAGTTTCCCTTTAAAATGGTGCACGCCCACTCCTTTTCTAGTCGAAAATGCCACAAGAGGTTGTGTACGGATGTATTAACGTTGCCTGTCGAATCGGGGTCTAACGTGACGTCAGGACAGATGACGTCAGTGTTACGTGACCGTACGCAACGTGATCCGACGTCACGGCGCCACCGCATGAAGCAGGGACATATATGTCACTGCCTCAAGTCGCGTGACGCCACGACACCACGGCTTGACGCAGTGAAGTGACATGGCCACGTCACCTGACGCTATTTAGTCGATTGAGACTGCCACATGATGTGACTTTTTTATTACCACGCTCGACACCTTAACGTCATGTGACACCGTGGAGATGTCACGTTGTTACGCTGCCCGGATTTGCGTGTATATCTCTAAGGCATTTTGCACTCGGGACGATTGCCCAAAGAAGTGCCTTAATTTGTTGTTTAGGTGAAATGACGTGGGTTATTGCAAGTTGTAGAAATGAAGTTAATAAATCAAGAAAATTTGAATAATTTTTATAGTGGAATGTTTGCTACTACGACTACGTGGCTAATCACACACGCGCACGCACGCACGCACGCACGCATGCACGCACGCACGCACGCACGCACACGCACACACGCACGCACGCACGCACACAAAGTATTTTGAAGAAATCTGCTTTTCTTTTCCAGTTGGACGTTGTCACCGGACTCATTATCCTCGCCCAAGTGACGATTGCTCTGACCGCCCTTACACTTATGATCTGGGTATGTTGCCAACATTTGTTTCGCTTATGCTCTCGATGTCTCGTACGAAATGTCAAACGATGTAGGTGACCAAATCATTTCGTTGCTGTTTCAGGTAGAAAACGACTTACCTTTACGAAGTTCTAACTGCGGGGTAAGTGTGACGTACAGCACTAATCACACTTGTCTATAACGCGCGAGCGTGCGGCTTTCTCCGGGGAGCGCTAGACTGGGGGCATTCGCGAAAACTAAGCTAGTCACGTGGCGCAACATGGAACGGCCCGCTCGAGGGGTGTCCTGCCCACTCTATCAGCTTGATAAGCGATAAAAGTAAAGTGCTTTACGATATATTTTTGTTTTTTGATGACGAAATCGTTGATACGCCTTCATGCTTTAGTTTGTTTATTGTTCGAGCAATGATGTTTGTAAAAAGCGTGCAAGCAGCCTTCCGCGTTCGCCGCCGGCTGATAGAGTGGGCAGGACACCCCTCGAGCGGGCCGTTCCATGTTGCGCCACGTGATTAGCTTAGTTTCCGTGAATGCCACCAGTCTAGCGCTCCCCGGAGAAAGCCGCACGCTCGTGCGTTATAGACAAGTGTGATTAGCACTGTACTTGTTTTCATAAAATTACCATTGTTTGCAATTAGGAAGTAACATAATACAGTTTAGTACTAATGAGCTAATTTAAAACGATGATTGTTGTATCTTAAATCAAAGGCATATACGGTGCACCCTGCTGCTTTAGCTATAGCGAGGTGCAATGTGATGCGTTGTACAGCTTTATCAAATGTAATCGAAGTACAGCTTCATCACTGCCACATAGTTCAACGGGACACTGAGTAAAGGCCTTCAAAACTCTAGTTTTTGGGTTCAAATCCTATTCGAGGAGACGAGGTACCAGCAACTTGATGGAGGCTTATTGTCGACAAGGCTCCGTGTTACAGGCGTTAAGGTTGCACGCCAAGAGATTCACAGATTTTTGCTGGGGCGTGCGAAATGCCTTTTGTTGTTTCGCGTGAACCCTCTATAAGTGTTCTTAGTAAATAGTTTATCAAAGGTTCAGTGGTTAGTGAGAAAGAGACTGCAAGTAATAACTGATGGTCTTACCATCCTAGAAATTTCATTCGTATCAGCTCAAGTTTGTACAGCGCTATCAAAGGGACTGACGTGAAAGCACGTACCCAAAAGCATGCTGGTATTGCACATGTGCTCACATAATGTTTTCAACTCGCAAATAACGCGAGAGCACCAGTGCCTCTCTTATCACTGCGATGTGTCTTAAAGTTTTCTATAATTAGTAAATACACGGCTAATTAAGTGGGTAAGGCAACCTTTTGTTATTGGATGTTGCGAATTTGAGAGGGGGAAAACGCGATGCATTTAGATGTCTTACGAATCCTTGAAGCAAACTATTAATTTTAGGCTTCTCGCCTTGTAGCTATGTTGTCTGTATGATCATACAAAATAGCTCAAGTGCGATCGATCAAATCTTGGCATATAGTGTTTTCATTCCCCGTAGGACTGTCTACAAAGCCTTGTCTTTGTGGTACGAAGACTGATTCCTGCCATCGCATGCTCACTCCTAGCTGCCATCATTTCACAGGTAAAAACTCACTAAAACATGGATTAAATCGAGCGAGATCAGGTGTTCTGTGGAAGAAAAAAGTGTAATAGGAGTGGAGATAAGACAACACATATAAAAATAAGTTTCAAATAAAAAAAAATATTTTTAGTGACTTTTTAATTCCTGGATTTTTTTAGAGGACGTTTATTCCTGACTTGGGAATCATAAGTTTGTATCGTGACTCTGGTTTTTGTTTCTTATTATTTGGTGTCGAACTCCGGTATGTACTGCAGCGTGTATTATTTTGAAGAATTCGTATGTTTAAAGGGATATCAACAATTAACTTATCTTTGGGCGTGCATTGATATCTTTTTGTAGAAGATTTTGCGTGCATGCGAGTATGACAGGGTATGTGTTATAAATTCAAGCCTCGGTTAACGCCGGTTGTCGGGTGATATGCTGTTAACAAAGTTCAAGTAGGGAAATGGAAGGAGGGTAAAATTGTGCGACGAAAGTGTGTTCTGCTGGAAGTGGTTTGGTCTTCTCACTTTTTGCGACCGGTTCACGCTCCTCTTGGGCATATAGTAAAGGGTAGGTAAAATTGCGAAGCTGGCTGGCACCTTCACATAAAAGGGTATAAAAAAAGAAAAAAAGAACTTTCTACAACGCTTTGACAATTTGCCAGTTATTATGCCCCACTAAAATGCATGCTTGGAGTAAGTGTAACCTCTCTCCGCAGGCATTAAATTTTTCCGGCGCATTTTACAGCCAGCCTTGGTATGTATGCTACCCTAGAGTTGCCCGTAATCACCGATTTAATTAGTGAAAGTAACGTCCGTTTATCAGCGCAAATGCTGTCACCAAACATAGAGGCTGTTCCACGTAATTTGAGCGAAGGTTTACAAATGTTTTTGTGCATTCTAGGGATACGAAAGCAAATGAGTAAGTTCGTTCGTTGTTTGGAGTAAGGCCATTTTTTCTGTTTTGCCCAATGAGATAAATAAAGCTAATTTACTTTTGTAATATTGTATTCAGAGCAAAAGCTCCAGCGATAATTGTACAACGTCCTTGGAAACATCCAATTCAGTGGTTCCTGTACAAAAACCTCTAGCACTGTTCGTTTTGCCGGAATGTAAAAAAAAGACCGCGAATTAAGAAAAAAAGAACACGTGACTTTACTTTCGCGCGAATTGTATCGTAGAGATATCAACCCGGCTTGAATGAACTAGGCCCGCTTGCTGGACTGGGAACTGTTGACAGGACGCCATTGACAGATTTTCCACATACTTCTATCTACCTAAGGTCTGAACGCGGTCGATCTTGTACCAAAGGGCCAACCAAACAGCTGAAAAAGCGCAACGCCATGGCCTGCTCACTGTGCTTGATAGGACGGGCCGGCCGAGGAGCACGCATGAAAAGAGGGAGAACACTGGCTGGTTCCATGAACTAGAGACAGTACGCTAAAAAAACGTTGTGCCTTCATCGCTGTTTGTTTGGCCCTTGGGCTCATAACATCGGCCGTGCTCGCAAAACAACTTGCTGTCGTGTAACTCGCGGCCAGCGTCGTTATCAGTTCCTTGTAGCAATCGATTGCTCGACGCTCGACAATCGCTTGACGTAGCAATCGATTGCTGTAGCAATCGATTGCTCGACGCTCGACGATCGCTCAACGTAGCAATCGATCGCTGTAGCTATCGATTGCTCGACGCTCGACAATCGCTTGACGTAGCAATCGATTGCTGTAGCAATCGATTGCTCGACGCTCGACGATCGCTCGACGTAGCAATCGATCGCTGTAGCTATCGATTGCTCGACGCTCGACAATCGCTCGATGATGCAATTGATTGCTGCGTTGAGCGATCGATTGCTACGCTCGACTTAGCAACGGAGTGCTCTAGCAATCGATTGCGTGACGCTCGACGATCGCTCGACGTAGCAATCGATTGCTACGTCGAGCGATCGATTGCTAAACTCGACAAAGCAATTGATTGCGTAGCAATTGATTGCTCGACGCTCGACGTAGCAATCGATCGCTGTAACCATCGATTGCTTCGCTCGACGTCGCGATCGATTGCTACGCTCTACGCAGCAATGGATTGCTGTAGCAATCGATCGCTCAACGCTCGACGATCGCTCGACGTAGCAATCGATTGCTACGTCGAGCGGCGCTCGAGAGCTACAAAACGAGGCGCAGGAGCGTACAGTCGCGTGATTTTTTCCGTAATTAGTGGGCTTTCTTTTTCAAAACTCGGAAATAGAAATCAATGCAGATTGTTGGGCTAGTTGGTACTGGGAATTTGACGACATGATGGCGCTTAAAACGAGGACAAAATGGAGACTAGACAACAAGGAGCGCTCCGTGTTGTCTAGTCTCGCCTTTGTACCCGTCTTAAGCGCCATCATGTCGTCAAATTCAGAAATACAATCCATGGAGATGTTTCCTTTAAAAAAAGGAAAAAAATTGCTCAATTGGATGTTTTTCAGGATGCTGTACAACTTCATCGTGGGGACCTTTGCTCTAAGTAGAACGTTTTAAAAGAGCATCAATTTATATTATTTAATTAATTGAGCATTTTAAAATATAGTTTCCGACTTGCTCCAAACAATCAGCAAACTTGTTTATTTGGTTTTGTATTTTTAAAATGCACCAATATATGTTTACACCTTGGCTCAAGTTATATGGAACACCTTGTACAGATCGTTAAAACAAAGTGTGTTGTTGCTGGCACACTGGTTTTTATCAATGGCTGCGGGTTTGGTAGCTAATTCTAATATAGGTTATCGTTTGTTTTTCAATTGACACGTGGAATTTGGCTCCACCCTAGTTTATTTGAGGCACGGGGGCCTGCTATTTTTTGCTAAAGACTCGGTTATGCAGCACGTTATAATTCGGATGGACATTTGATTTACTAGGTAGAAGCGTCTATTTCTTGAATGTTCTCTAAAACGTTCCCCTTCTTTCTTTATCTGTGCACTTTGACTCGTTTGGCTAAGCGGTTTTTGTCATCAATCTACAAAACTTGCTCTTAAGATGTGAGCTTGATCAGGCCTTGTGAACATTTTCGTATTTGTTGACATGCAATATTGTTTTAGTCATTTTAAACTCGTAATAAACATTCGAATAAACGTGTTATTCATCGGGAAAGTCATGCAAAACCTTTTTTCAAATGGGAATACTTCTCAGGACTACAGGCCTTCATGACTAGTGCAGGCGGACAAAGGACGTAATGCTGGTGGTGCCAAAACTTGGATGATAAAATTATCATCCCAGGTTTTGCACCGCCAGCCCTGCCTCGGTTGCATGATTGGTAACTTTAACGAATACTCGAGGGCTCCAAACTTCTTGTTCCTAATTTGATTTTGATTTCGTGGATTTTGATGACGCTCAGCAAGCTTCTCATTTGAACCACATACTTATATATCTTTATTTTCGATAGTTAAGAAACAAGTAACAAATCTGACTTATTCGACTTATCGTGAAAATTAGCCCCTTATATCGTCTCGCTGATTGTATAATTAACCTGCAGAGACACATATATAAAAGCGCCGAAAAAGACAGGGTCAAAAAGTGGAGACAACAAAAGACCTTGCGTTTTCTCTACTCCTCTTTGTCTTTGTCGTTTGTGGCGCTTTTACATATTTGAATGTAAACCAACTGGCCCAACTTTCCACTTCGCTGCTGCTCAGACTCCATGGGTGTTGCGTTCACGGCTTTGTTTTAAACAAATTTATACAGCTTAAAACAATAAAGGAAATGATAGACTTTCACAATTCCCTGTAATGCAGAATTAGAGCGCAGCTCTTGAGGAGGAGGAGGGAGGATACAGAGGGAGTGTATGCCCCTTTTCCCCTTCCGTATTGTCCCCTCCTCCTCTCCTGCTCCCCTCCTTTTAAGCGTGAAATTTTCGCTTATTTCCCCTCCAAATTTAGCGGGGACATATTCCCGCTAAATCTAGTGGAAAATTTATCGAAAATCTCCCCGCCTAAATTTAGTGGAGAAACAAAATTGGTGTTGAGGTCGCGTGAGGTCAATTTCCCGATAAATTTAGTGGGGAACTTAACTCGGTAAATTGATGTCACGTGGCCCTAACATAGTCAGTTTTCCCGCTAAATTTAGCGAGGAAACTGATGTACCATAATGCAAAGCATGCGGTAACACCGACGCCGCTCAATCCGAAAGCAGGCGCCCAAGAGCTGCGCTCTAAAACGCCCTGTATATTGCGTCGATGACATGTAACATCCTGCTGCCCTTATTTCACTTTGCTGTGAAATGCATTTTTGCAATTTATCAATAAAATAAAATAAATTTCCTTTTCCGTTGAATTTAGTGCATCGCAATGGTGGCCAACAGAATCTCAACCGCAACGGAAACAATCCAAGCCAGGCTGAACAGAGCCAACAACCTTGAAGAATACAAGATGAAATCAAGTGAGTTTTTATTTACTCACGGGTCCTAAAGGCTATACTCCGTTCACCGTTAAGCTGAGGCTACAGCCAAGGCTACAAGGTGCGCGAGCTCGCACTCCTGGCTTTTAGACGTGCCTTTCTAGCGCGAGCGCTCTTCGCGCGGAAGAATGTTTCAAAGCCATAACCTCGTGCTCTCGTGCTCATTGCATTGGCTGCAGTCTCAACTTAGGGGTGAACGGAGTATTCGCGGTGAGGAGGTCGCTAGGGGCGCTTTTGTTTTCCTCATTATAGGCCGTGCACGTGCTACACACGCGGTTATGTTTTAATATTCATAGTGTATAGAAGCTTGGCATCGCACGTGCTTGCACCAGCGGAGGAAGTTGATGTACCCCCACTCTGGGTTGTGGAACAATTCCACCAGGCGGCAATACCAAAACTTCTAGTTGCGAATAGTGAAGCAGCATCATATGGGCGAATGTAAAAGGACCAAGTCAGTGACTATTTGGACTTCCACCGTCAAAGTAATTTCAAACTTTTTTGACGTCTGTGACGCCCCTTCCTGAAGGCGTAAAGATATGGATCTAACAAGTTTGACGTCTCCCGTTCATCTGGCCATCACACTCAAAAGCGGCGATTAAAAAGTTGTCACCTTAGTTGCAGTCTACGACACAAATGTTCCTAAAAAGTGTCATGCAATCGACTGCAGTGTTTTTATAACAAGAATGTTTAAGTGATGGGGAATGCAAGAAAACTTGCCAAAATAAAACTCGGCTATCAGACCGCGCGTAAGATTTACTTGGTAGGACTGCTAAACGTCACCGAACTCGTAATTTATTTCCCACTATATATAATACTCGCAAGGAGTTTTGAATCGTTTCCAAAATTGGGTTGTAAAAATTGAAGTCGATTCCACGTTTGGTATGAAAAAATCCGCACACTGTAAGATGCAAGCGCTTTGCTTGGCTCGTCGGAAGGTTTGTTGTTCGTTTGCACCAGTCATGAAACATCGAGGAGACATTGTTTGTATTTCTAAAACACTTCGTTTGACGTCCTAATTATCCAATAGCCCCCCCCCCCCAGATTCGTTATACACGAACAAAAATCAAATCGAAACTAAACAAATAACGAACGAAGCCCGGTTAAAAGAAGGTGCGAGCTAAATTCACAGCGAGACTTTGCAACCAGTCGAATGCGCTCGCACTGAAGTGGAGGCGTGGAAGCACAAACAATGTTCCAAATTCTCAGTGTAGATGCACGCACTTACATTTGTTACGCTGCGGGCAGACCAGATAGAGGGATATCCAGCTCGCCTTTGCGGTGAATTACAAATAAAAAAAAATTAAGTGAGACTCGTACCAATATGACGGGCGAGGGCTTCGCCGCCGGGCGTGTCACGTCCAGAAGGATGAGCTTCCGGGCACACACACCACGCTGAAGAAGACATTTCCAGTGTCAGGTAGGACCGAAGCTTCCGAGGCGTGCGACATAGCGGCACATGACTCCGTCAACACAACACCGACAACACCGTAAGAAACCCAACAGAATGAAACGGCCATTACTGTTGACTGCTGCATTAACGGGTGATATAAAAAGATTAACTCTACTATTTTCATCGCAACCGGAGACACGGGAAAATATAAAAGAAACCGACAAAACAACAAGTTGTTTTGTCCGTTTATTTATTTTCCCGTGTTTCCGATTACGATGGAAGTTGTTCACCAGCTCGCCTGTACTTTTACCCTTTCTTCGTCAACTATTTTGACGAAATACTGGATTCAAACAGTCGTTATGCTTACCGGGACGTCAAAATAATGGAAAAAATTCACGTCTTACGGAAGTGACGTTGTAGTCGTCAAAATAATGTTTTAATATATTTTAACTGTAGACGTCGGAATAGTCACCGTCCAAAATAAAGCGCTCTGAAAAAGGTAGTGTCCGAATAGCCGCTGTCAGCATAATTAAAATATATTTTCTTCTGCGCCGCCCTTTCTGAAATGAAAAACAAGCGCCCATGTTTGCAGAGCATTTTTGTGCATATGAGACATTTATACTAATTACTACGTCAGCACAATAAAATACAGCGTAAATACTTATGCAAATACGTTTATGAACTCTAACTACCACTTGATTCGGAGATCGTTGGTTATTTGAATGGATCGCACAGACTTCTTTTCTAACGTATCGAGCCAAGAGTTTGTACATATGTGGCTGAGGATAATGAATTTTGAGTATTAAAAGGAAGAGCTTACCGACTAAAACGTAACAAATTATCGGAGTAACCTTGCTGCCTATGGCGGCCCTATACTAATAGAAGACGTCTGATTTGCGCGACAGCTGACAGGTTGGAGCAGGTACGAGCGAGGGCGCGCTATAAATAGGAGATCAGTAAATACTGATCTCCTATAACTTGAATATGCGATACACCAAAGGCACCACCTTTGGTCAACTCCGTACAAAACCTTAGCACGACAGGCTAACAAACCGACCTACGCGGTCCCTCCATGGGGCCAATGAGCTCTGCGATTCACACGGTATACATTATGTTTATGGGGCGGTTTAATATATATATCGGAATATATCCTCAAATATTAGTATTTTTGCCACTTGTTGGTATATATATATATATATATATATGTTTTTTGCTAAATGACGCAAACGCAAACAAGTCTCAATTTGGGGCTTGCTCGTAGTTTTTGTGTAGTTCTTTAGAAGCCCGTCTCGGGTAAATTCAGGCTGCTTAAACTTCACCCGCTAGCTCGCACCTTCGATTTTTGCACTTACGGTTGGATCAATGAATCTTATTTTTTTTTTCTGAGGAACCCAACAAAATTTAGAAAATAAGAACGGGCGAACTGACCCAGAAATTGACAAAAATGAATTAATTCTAAAATAGCATTAGGCACGCAGCCAAAAAACAAACAAACAACACAAAATAAAACAAAACACACTGATAGCCGTACGTGTGCCTCAGGTAAGCGCCTATATTACCAGAGAGGTTTCCTTTCTTCTTTTATGAAAGGTGGTGGTGGGGGGGGGGTATAAGATATTTAAAAATGCATAGTTTTGAGCGACGTAAATAGCACAAGCCATAGGGCAGATGAAGGTAGGAATTCTTCAATAAAAACAATTGCAAAATGTTGCGTAGAAGGTCACGTATTTGCTCCACATGTTGCATACACCAAACGTGCAGATGTATTTATTTCGACCCACGAATCATCCAGTGAGGTGGGAAAGTGAGCCACCTATCCCACTTTTGGGAGGACGCCAAGAATATTTTGTCAGAGTTCAGCCATCCTAACTTTGAGAACTTTCAGCCGAAGTGCGTCGCGATCCGAAAGAGGAGGAACTCGGAAGAGGCATGAAGTGTTTCAAACTCTAAATTAATCCCAACTTTTGGAGTGTGTTAGATGATGGTGTGCCGTGGTTTAACACATAAGCAGAGGACATTTTATTTTTGCGACACCGGGATAGTTTAATGTTCCGGCTTCTTAGCATGCTTGATGTGGAGGATTTGTTTTTATGTCTTCCACACAGTTAGCAAAAATAACACGCCCAGACGTGTAAACCGTTGTCCCATAACGGACACGTCATAACGTGTTCGTTTTACACGCAGCCATGTGTGTTATTCGTCTACACATGAGGTGCCGTGTAAACTTAACACGATACACCGTGTTTTTCTTACGCTAAACACGGCTCAGCGTGCTCTAAGCGTGCTCTTTATAAAACATGGCGGCCAGCAGCCGAGAACAGGCGAGAGACGAGCCCAGCGAGCCGCGCGCCTTTCAGTCGAAGTGAGAGCACACAGGGCACGTTTGTTTTCGTTCGATGTCTTTTATACAAAAAACAGTCTCCAAGCGGCGGACGATAGCTACGTGCAAAGGTACGTACGTGCGTCTAGAGCACTATATAGCTCCTACGGAGCAGAGTAGCGCAATCCTTTGATCCGCGCGTTTTGCCGACAACATGGCCGACAGAGCAGCTCGGTGCGAGTCACGTGGTACTCGGGGTTCCAGGAGGCGGCCCGCCCTATGGGAGAATACATGGAGATCGACTCAACACGGCTGATTAAAAAATAAACGGCGAGTTCACACTTTTCAAAACTAGTCTGTCGTGAAGTTGGTAAAGCACTAAACACTTCATCAAAGTTTTAATAATATCGAATGCGTGTGCAAATTTTGAGAAGGCAATTTCCAAGGCAATGGCGTTTGAAGCAGACGATTTTTGCACGCAGCGGAGATGGGCTCTTTGGGTTGGCCGGAGCGGGTCACGTGGACGCTGTGACGTCGCCGCGTCGTCTGCTGCATGATGCCGCTCGTGCAATTTTTAAAAACAAATTACGTCCTTACTTGGCACACAACTCAGCGCAAATGATTCTAAAATGTTCCTTTATTATGTCAAAAACTATTGTCGTTCTGTACATCTCCACAACATTGAAGAAACAACGATTTTCTCACGTTCCCCTTGCATTTCTGACCGGAGTTGGAACTAGAGCACTATATAGCTCCTTCGGAGCAGAGTAAGCGCAATCTAGAACGCCGTCTCTCGGCGACTAGCGGCGAACGCCCGGAGGTTCCAACTCCGGTGAGAAATGCATGGGGAACGTGAGAAAATCGTTGTTTCTTCAATGTTGTGGAGATGTACAGAACGACAATAGTTTTTGACATAATAAAGGAACATTTTAGAGTCATTTGCGCTGAGTTGTGTGCCAAGTAATGACGTAATTTGTTTTTAAAAATTGCACGAGCGGCATCATGCAGCAGACGACGCGGCGACGTCACAGCATCCACGTGACCCGCTCCGGCCAACCAAAGAGCCCATCTCCGCTGCGTGCAAAAATCGTCTGCTTCAAACGCCATGGCCTTGGAAATTGCCTTCTCAAAATTTGCACACGCATCCGATATTATTAAAACTTTGATAAAGTGTTTAGTGCTTTACCAACTTCACGAAAGACTAGTTTTGAAAGTGTGAACTCGCCGTTTATTTTTTAATTAGCAGTGTTGCGTCGATCTCCATGCATTCTCCCATAGGGCGGGCCGCCCCTTGGAACCCTGAGTACCACGTGACTCGCGCCGAGCTGCTCTGTCGGCCATGTTGTCGGCGAAACACGCGGATCAAAGGATTGCGCTTACTCTGCTCCGTAGGAGCCTATATAGTGCTCTAGTTGGAACCTCCGGGCGTTCGCCGCTAGTCGCCGAGAGACGGCGCTCTGGATTGCGCTACTCTAGAGTTCCTGCTATATGCTCCCCCGAAGGGGGAGCAGAGTTGCGCATTTGATTTCCCGCGCCGCCACGCCGCTATTCGCCGAGATCCATCACGTGAGGAGCAAAGCATCCGGCGCCGTGCAAGAAAGCCACCTTTACGGTCGCTCCGCCGACGTTGCTCGCGCCCCGGCGTATGTTCCCCTGCTTTCGCCCTCCTTCTCCTCCTCTCCTGTTTTCCATGCGCGGCGGCGCGCGCGGCGCCGCTATTCGCCAAATTTAGTCACGTGAGGAGCAAAGCATCCAGGGCGTGCGGGAAAGCCGGCGCTACGGCCACCCGCCGAGGCTGAATGCGCAACTCTGCTACCGTAGGTAGCTATACAGGAACTCTACGCTACTCTGCTCCGAAGGAGCTATAGAGTGCTCTACGTGCGTCGTCGGCGGTCGGCGGCGTCGGTATACGACGCAGTGCGACGGAGCCGCTAGACAGAAAAACAAATGCCGAACTTACATGGACAAATAACTTCAGCGAACTATTTGGAATCGAGTGGTAACTTGCGCCACCTAGCGTGATTTCTAGCAGTCTATAGAAAAAAAAACGAGTTTGTTACTACGCTACGACCAATCACGAGTAAACAGCAACCCTACATACATCGCAGACAACACGAACACCACGCATTACACAGCACCGACATATACACAAACACAACACCAACACTGCGCCCGACACTTCCTACTCAACGTGCGCTTCTCCCCGCGGCGTATATAAGCTTGACATGTGCGGGTGAGCTCTTTAGTCGCTGACCGTTAAAGATTCATAGAAGAAGACACAAAACACGGCGCAATGGACAGCCGTACGTAAGAACTGTTTGCATTTAAAAAGTATGGAGGCAAAATCTATAATGCTAGTCCGTTGCGAAAAAGAACGCTGTATTGACAATAAATCTTAAACCGGTCGTGAAGAAGTTCAATTTTTTGTTATTTTCATGCTAGACCAGTGTTATGAGCAGTCCGACCAGCTTGAATCAGATATAAAAAAAATTATTGGGATTTTATCATTATGTAATTAATAATAAATGGAAATGATCTTTGCGCAAAGCATTTTTTATATATTCTTGTGAAGGACATCCGCCCAACACTTCACTTCCGCTAGTTGCAGTACGGGAGCAGACGCCTTCACTTTTGAGGCGTTTTGATGTCAGTTTGTTGTCGTTACGGTTCAGTTATCGGTGTTGAGTGGAGCGGTGCGGCTACGCGAGTTTGTGACCGGTGGTGTAACCGTTCGTGATCACTGGTCGTAACGCTGTATATGCAGTTATTTTCAATAGCGAAATAATTAGAATGCAGAATATTACATCCAACATAGACATTCTATTGGATAAACTAACAAAAGTACACTTTTCAGCTTCTATGTATCTTAGCAGCATGTTGCTTATCGAAATGTATTTGAGTTTCATGCTAAGCTTTAGCCGCGGATCAATGAGATAACATAGAAATGCACCTCCGCGTGGCAGTTGTATTCACTGTTATTCACCAATTGAACTGCTTTGCATCAGCAAGCCACGACAGCGCTAACCACAGATGTCTTATGCAAGACACAGATCAGTGTTTCAAAGCACTGCGATATAACTTGTTTATATCTAATACCATCGCGTGCGTAAAGATACTATGATCGTATATCGAGTGCTCATGTCTGTCTCGTGCGGACTTAGCACGAGAACGGATTGACCAGCTCATTCATGGCTAAATCGCGCGTCGCACTGATACCGTGAACAGACGCTGTAAAGCGCGTCCTATGTACTAGATATAATACATCCGTTCAGTGATAGTGTTGGATTCATAAACAGCTGAGTAACGCCAGAAAGTAACGTGGTTCGGTCATCATTTCTCAGAAGAAGTACCTGTGTGCAGTTGGCGCGTGTTTTACAAAGTACTCGTTTCAGCTACAGTGACACAAACGCAGGTGACTGAGTCTGCGTAGATCGTGCGTTGAGCTAGTGAAAGTCGTCAACAAATTTAGAATCGCCTCGATGCAGTTTGTTGTCGTATGTCGTAGTCAGTGTTGCACGTGCGACCTGCGAGTGCGGCTTGAGAGTCCGTGACCGCTTGATGTTATTCGTAATCACTGGTGTAACGCGAATGCGTTTTTTTTATACCGTTATCTTTCCGAATTTCGCAAATTCACGGGCCCGTGGCACTGCATTATGCTGAATCGCGAACTCCTTCTCTGTTGACGTCGTTTTCCTGGTACCACTCGTGAATACTGCAAGCGTTTAAACAGTGCGCACCGTCTCGCCTACATCCCCGGTGACGTACTCGACCTGTTGAAACATATTGCTTCGTAATTTTAAACTACGCAAGGCAGTTATCTCGCTGCTCTGGTTTCGGTTATAAAAGCAAGGCAAAACGCTCGTTGTTCCCGCCCTCAGTACTCGTTGGACATCTTCCACACTTTGACACCGGATAACTGGATGAACGAGGATTTACATTTACCTAAGAGGTCACTCTCGCCGCTTTCTCACCGTTGACCAGCAGGATCAGCTGGCGACAAGCCGCGGATGAAAAGCTTGAGCATCAACAGCCCAAGTGCACTCGGTGCCGATGCGGGTTTCTGTCAACCGGTAGGCCAGCACAAACCGTGACCGTTCCAGCTCTTCGTCATGACACGGTGTTGCAGAGAGCAGGGTAAAATACAACTACACGGACCACCGAAGCAAACGCAGTTATCGTAAATCTTGGCTTGTGATTGTGCCTTTGTAGATCATCTTATTCGTTTTGCTGGAGAGACGCAAACGACGGGCATAACAAAATCGTTTGCATATTCCGCATATTTCGCAAAAGCATCTACCCAGTCACCTTGCGGAAAGCGCAAAACACTGAGTCCGCACCGTCCTGACTTCCCGTCTTTTACCTGCTTTAGAGCAGTTTGTACCTGCTAGTAGGAATACCTACTGAAACTGAAACGAGGGGCAGTGCCAGAGAGAAAAGGGACAAAGTTGGGAAAGCTTGCAACTCTGAAATGATTGTACAGTAATAAATGCACCAACGCCTTTCCAAAATAAAGAATAAGCACTATGTTCACTACGTAAAAACATGGTCTCAGTTCATGCATCTGTGGGCAGGTAGGAAATCTTGCCCTAATTTATTCACACCGCATGATGAGCGCAACAAACTCGCACGAGATTTACAGGAAAATATTGGTGGTGACTTAGGTTTCCCTGAAATTCTGTTAACCGGTCGTTTGCAGGACCGAATCATATCTACTCGAGCGGTGTGTGTCGCTGTGCAAACACGTCGTTGTGCAAACGCAGTCCAACAACACGAAGCATAAAAACGGCAGATCTGGGACAACAATCCGGAGTCCATTGTTCAATTTAAACGACGCAATTTTGTTGAAAACGCCCGCAGCTTTTTACTCACGGTATGCGTCGGGAATCATCCACATTTTGAAACGGAACGAAGGAAGATTTACTTTTAAAGACGCTCGCTGCGTCCTCCCGGACCAGCTGGACCAGATCAGCTGACGACGACGGGACTGAATCCCTAAATTAGACCCCACAACAACCAATTCGCGCTCCGTGTTAGTGTGGCTTTGTACCTCCAAGCACCACATCACACACCACGAACGTTTCAGCTTTGTCGAATCGCCGTGTTGCACCAAACAACGAGATCGCCGAAGTCAACGCAGCGCTGTCGTGAACCTCGCTTGTGGTTGCGTACTCCTGGACCCTTTGACTCCCTTCGCTCTCCAAACACACACGACGATTACGAAAGATACTTTCCGTCTTCCGGGAACATCACAGGGGCACTTCTCCGGTCACGTCTCCGCTAGATGTGCTCGCAAACCGAGCAGCTTCCCCCTTCCCGTCCAACCTAAACAATACCGCCGCCATGTTAAACGTGCGTTGTTAAATTTTCTCCGACCAAATAAAAACAACGAAAGCAAACCGGCTCTAGCTTCCAGCGTACATCGGCGTTGCGCCGTGGCCAGATTTTCTCTGTCAGCTCTAACTTGAAGATGACCTACAGATGCAGCAACACTGGCCACCACGAAGCGCCGTAAATTCTGAGGAGGGTGCACGGGAAGCGGCGGCACCTTCGCTTGCAGTTGAAGGGTTGAAGACAAAACGAAACCAACTGCAATGTCACGTGTTCAGTTCGAGGGCACGCTTTTTATATCCATTGTAACTCTCTAGAGCGAGTAATTAGACCCCTAAATTTATTTGTGGTGTGTAAGAAACAATTATCAAGACCCCTAAAATAAATACAAACATGGCGAAATGAAGGAAGCCGCATTGCCATCGACCAGAATCAATGGCAGCAATGGCAGCAAGCGCGGTAAGCGCGGTGTTCGCCCCGTCCCTCGACATGGCGTAGTTGCTTTTGGTGCATATCTGTCTCCGAGACATGTTTCTTTCCGCGGAATTTGTCTCCAGGGTCCTTTCTAGGTGTGTCCCCAAGCGTTCCGGTGCTTCGGTAGCCGGCAATGCTGCGGTCGTCGCCGGCGGTGTTGGCGTGTTTTCGAGGTCGGCTACACGGTTATGCCTGTATGACCGAACCAAAACACGTTTTTTACAACCTCGCATGATTTTTGAACGAATTATCCGTTACTTAACGTGTAAATTTATGGTAATTTGTGTAAATAGCGTGTTTTTCACCCCAAGTATTCGCCAAGTACACGGGACTTGCTAACAGTGCACATTCGATGATCAAGCTAGTTGTTCCTTATGTACTTATTTTTTCACTTTACTTGTTTCTGTTTTTGCTCAATGTCTCCTTTTCGTTGGCAGCCAGTGCCAGATTTAGGTGGCGATAGGCAGTATTGCTTAGTCCACACTTGGTATAACACATCAGCAATTTGTAACGTCGAACCATTTTATCGAGGTCAGTAGGTTTGACCCATTGATATTACGCTTGTCGGGTTCAATTGTGGCTTGCACATGAGACGCCCACACTTGACTGTAAACAAATCCTTCTTTGTCAGTCTCCGAATGATGCCACAATGAGGTGAACCAGCAGATTGCTGCCCGCAGAACCTTGGGCTTTAGTTTTTCGACTTAGGACACACTGTTGTAACAGATCTTGGAAGCCGAAGTGGAGGAGGTTCTACCTACATGCTGATCAGCCCGGGTCTAAATGTTTCTTTAAACCCAAATTTTTCAACGTCATATGTGACCATCTAAAGTTACACAGTGTAGACAAAACAAACAATTTCTGCACAATAATTATCTTTAAAAAATCTGTCACGCAAGTTTTGGATTAGTAACAAAAATGTTCTGAATTCGCAGAAATCTCTGCTGAATGAGTATAACTTTGTGCTTTGATTGCCACAAACTAGCAAAACTAGTTTCCCCAATCGCAAGCCCAACGGAGTAATAAATATCTCCCGATTCTGAATAATATTTCCCGCCTTGGTTCAATCGTTTAACGGGAGCGCTTTGCTAATGCCCAGCGTTTATCCTCAAACCAAGGAAACACTCCCAGGATGTTGCGTTGTACCTTGTGTATTTGGAAGTATGTTTTAGAGATGCCTCATGCATCGACGCCTATTTCTTGCAGCATTTTTGAATGATGTAGCTTGTTGCACTTAGGTGCAAGAAAACCCATAGCTGCAAGGATGAGCATGCTGCAGGCCTGAACGTTGATTGGACCGCACGAGTGCTTGTGCTCGGCAGAGAGACTGACAGACCACAGATCGATCTTGCAGCTTCTGCTGTGTTGTAACCTAAAGTGAAACGCACTATTTGTATTACAAGGTCTTAGAACAAAGTTTTCTTTTATAATGAAATATATAACAAAACTTTGTTAAGATATCGCCCTCTCTTATGACAGAAACTATTTTCGGGGCTACAAGAAGGAATTTTAAAGCACCTAGTCTGGCGTCTTTCGGAGGTTCAAATTGTTGTCGGGCTTAAACTTCCAAATGCGCGCCCCGACCACGTGACAGAGCAGGGTGTACTCAATTTTCAATTAACAATACTGTCAGCCCACGAGGGATAATATACGAATGTAAATCGAAACGTAAAAAAACAAAGCACGCTCCTAAACAGAAATAATATAAAAGATGATGCACTACGCCAAAAAACATTGACGAAAACGAACGGAGAACAGGACAAGACGCGGCGTAACTTTTCAACTGAATGGTTTATTTGGATGAAATACTTTTAAAATATAAAAACCGGCACACTTGGCAGAACACAATGCTATGGTCTAAACCGCCCCCTCAGATATAAGCATCATTGGTTCATCAGATATAGTAGAATTCTTTATCGGACAAGGGCAAAGAGGGCTCGCGTACACAAGAGTTGTCGCGGAGGGACTTAATCAAGAAGGCTTCGTGAATTTCTCAACGGCCGTTTTTGTTTGTAATGGCCCATGATACAGGTCTTACCAAAAATGGGGCTGCGCTTCTCGGAGTTTGGTCCTCATTCACAGCGGTCACAGTTGACCGCTAGGGGGCCAGATGGGGACTGCATGATTGCCGACGCATGCTCTCTGTCCCTAACGTTGATATACAAACTAAACAGTCGCGCAATAACAAACGCGAACATAATGTCATAAATGATCAAATCATAACTCAAGAAGCAGAAAAAATAAAATTAAAATAAAATAAATTCGCTTTTATAGACACAAAGAAAATGTCCCTGCCAAATGGCGATATCTAGTGGGCACCAAATAATATTTTCCAGGCATTTCAAAAATTCACCGAATTATGTACTGCCAAATCAAAGGAACATGACAGTAAAACGTTTCGTGTGAGGAAGAATAGGTCTGAATTCTTTCGCGGCGGGCGCTGGAAGCCGAGCGCGACAAGCCTTGGCCCTACTTCCTCCGAAACCTATTTTTATTTGTTTTAAATTTGACGGCTTTGTACCAAAACACGTCAATATATCACTTCTCAAATAAACATTTTAGATCTTATATAAATTATAAAAGTTGAATATGGTGAACTTTGTTTTTCAAGATAGTTGGCTACTTACCCTGTGAATGGACAAAGGTATGTGATTACGAAGAAAAAGTGTAAGTCACAGCAATGCATGCACTATTGCGATCTCTTAATGTTCGTAATAGTGAAATGTAGGAAGAATACACTTCTTGGGTAATAAATCGGGGACATAACGCTGAATTACTTTCTTACGCATATGGGAAACGCAATATGTGGTGTAGCGTTAAATTTGGCGGAGTGCACGGGTAAACATTTTAATGCGCTGCACGTGAGCTCCTGATTAACTGGTTTTATTGCATTATGCAGTGAACGAGTTAATAGGCGGCTGGGCGCCGCGTAAGAGTCATTCCTGGAGTGGACAACTCAACTACTCCGGCTCACTGTTTGAGCACGATGTTCGACACAATCCGTAAGTACTAATTGTTACATTCTTTTCGAATGAGATTGCTAAACCACAAATTACAGGCATTTTATTGAGTTTGCGAGATTGTATCCGTTAGCGCCTAGGACTCGCAAAAACGTCCGGACGGAACAAGATCCTGCTACGCGAGTGCAGAAATTGTCAGCTAAGGTGTAAATGAAGTATTTAGGGTAGTCGTTTGTGTTCTCGCACTTATCCATTAATGCTGAACGAAGAGCAGGTCTCACTATTGTTTCCAAGATATTGACAATTTACCCAGTATGTTCGCTCGCTCAATTGTTTCAAGTTGTAGGTGATTCGCAAAAGTTGTAAACACAACGTCCTCGCTAAAGTTAAGTCTTTTACACGGTTGAACTTTTTATTTGTAGAAACAAACCGCCTGCTACTTTATAGTCAGTGGAAATTCAAACATTTACGGTCTACCATTGGACGAAGTGATTTCAAAGTTTTAGAATGCACAAGCCTCATTTCACCTTATTGTTTCCTACTTTAATTCGAACTCAAATTCGCGTTGCCGGCGCTTTGATGGTGCCGTTGGTGGCGATATGAGCTGGCTTTGCCCAGTGGTAGTCGAAAATGGCTTGCTTCGGCATGCTAAGCTACGGAACTGACTGAAACGTTGTGAGAACAGGGAATTGGGCAGTCTGTTACCAGCCTTTTTGTAGTAGCTGAAAGTGCCCCGTGCTTGCCTTTTGTGCCGCCCCAGCCTAAACGCCGGTGATCCAGCTGATTTTGCCGTACCCTGCACATCTATGTTGCCAAATTAAAAAAAAATATATATATGTAAATGAATTGTTTGTTTCAGAGCCAGAGTGGGCACCCCCCGCGTGAGGCTCCACTTCGCCGAGAAACAGATACCCAATCGCAAGCGGGTCCCCGTTCAGATCGTCGTCACCCCGGCCTCTTCACTGAAGCACTCCAGGAACCTTGAGCGGTCCTGGGTCAGCAGGGAGGCACCGACATCTTCAGACTTCAGCCATTACGCCAACGTGGCGTTGCAACCTACCGAAGCCCATCCTTTCCCATCGGATCAGTAACGATGATAGAAGTTAGGAAGGCCAAAGGACGTCCTTTGGGGGTTGTACACTCACTTGGCAAAACGTTTACAGACTTTGCAGCTACCGGCTTCGGCATAACAAGTCGGAAAGTTCCTACTTAATCACAGCATTTGAGTAATTAAAAAAAGTTTTAACATTACTGAATATTTTGTTGTCGTCATCCTTAGGATTGTTTAAATCTGACTTTTTAAACTCAATTTTGGGGTTAAAAAAGTTTATTATAAACATAACGATTACTAAAGCGTTTCGTTTTGTTATTTGAACGTGAAAAACACGTACGTAGTGTTGATCGTTTGTTAATAAAGAAAGTAACTGGAAGCAGGCTTTAATGGCTTGTGTGTACACTATTTTACTTATTAGTAAAAAAATGTTTTTACGAATAGCTGCTTTTTGGGAGCTTAGACATTGAAGGATGACATGACACGCGGTACCAGGGCTGGACAGGGATACTCCAAAAGGTATTCGGGAATACAAATACTGAGATACACGTGTTTTAAGGCCAAACACAGATACTGAGATACATTTGTCTTTTATGAAACGGTATATCCCTGAGATACTTCCGCAATAACGGCGAAAATGTATTCCAGAATACAGATACAGATACTCATAGAAATACATTTGTTCCCGAACGGTGCTACGTGGAGAGGGCGCAGTTTGTGGCAAATGCGAAAGGTAATTTATGCTTGTGCTCCTCTTTTTGTGCCATTTTATGCACTGCTCATTACCTCGAACTCTTTAGCATTAATTCCACACAAAAAAAGAAAACATGTCACCCCTGTTGAACCACAAAGTTACAGAACGGTAGAGACTGCGTACCGTGCTTGGCAAAAGGCGTCTGCCCGAAATGAACCCTGTTTTGCCGTGAAGGCGCATCTCAAACTCGCATTATAAGCTTCTAAGTCACCCATAGTGTAGGGAGATTGGACAACAGGACCTTACTTTTTCTCCACTTAATTTCTTTACAACGTTCGCTCCGCTAAATTAGAAAAAGAGTGGAGGGCTTTGTGAGAGGAGCTGAATTTGTTATTCTTGCAAGTAATCTTCTTTAAACCACATTTTTTTATTGTTGGTGACTGAGATGGATTATGTTATAGGGCAGGTTCCTATAGTAAATTTCGAAGCAAATAGATGTTTTTATCCTTTACATTTATCTTAAAAAGGGCAACAAATGTAACGAGATGCCTAAGTCGGGCAAAGTATAGCAATACAAGCGATACTTTGTAAATGTGTTTCACTGCTGAGATACAAATACATTTTACAGATGTAT
>JAZHYW010037772.1:0-28568 GCA_037355805.1 Ixodes ricinus | reverse complement strand
GCACCAATTGAGTGAGTTCTCAAAATGATTTTCTAGTGATACGAAGACGTCTTGATCACTGCACCTGCATCGGTGGTAAATGCAACTTATAAAACGAAATGCCAACTATTCGGGATTGATCAAACAAATATTCGGAGTTGCCGTGTAGGACAAACGCGGTACAGATGAATGAGCAACTAATACGCTGAAAACCGCACACAATAACAAGGAAATCTGGAGTAACCAAAAATAACACAGATATAAGCAATATTGTAAAGTTTACGTCGTTACCATGTAAACAAAAATTGACTGAGTTTAGCTTATATTTCATTTCCCATCATATTGTGTTCTCAGAAACGCAACACCTTGGGTTCAATGGCTCTCAAGCTCCTCTAGATCTCTCTTCAGGTCCATTTCTTGGAGGGCCCAAAATTAGACCAACATGAAGCTCGGGATAAGCTCTTTCACTGGTCCGGAATTTCTATTTTCAACCAGGAACGTTACGCGTCACGAAACAGGGAGAAGCACGACGAGAATCCAAGTCCAGAGACGATTATATTGGTAGAAAATGAGAAGAAGCTTTCGCCTCAGTTTTCTAACTTGATGACCAGTGGTGAAATGCTGAATCCAACAAATTTGCTTTGAATTAAGAAGCAGCGACATTGGCCACATTGTATGAAGAATAATTTTGTCCTGTTATGTGAAACTATGACCTACTCGTTATAATCGCTCCCCCATCAGCTTCATGCAATTTTACGCTCTTTCCTCTCGGCGCTTCCTTAGCAAACCATCGTTATGCTATTATTTTTACAACTTTGTAGTGTTGCTATCAGTTTTTCGACGTTTCATAAGAAGCCAAGCATATTTTACCTTCGTTGGGCCAAACTAGGCTAATTTAATACAGATCAATCAGCTAACTTTACCAATATTAATTTTCCCACAAACATTTCAATACAACATAGCCATGACGTTAAAGAGAGTCATTCTCATTTATTGTTTTCCATCGTTAAGCAGCTCAACGCCTACCATATTCAGGAAGCTTCAAAGAAAGCGCAGAAATAAAATAAATGCCTGTGATCAAGGGCACAAGCCTCGCAGTTTCTCTGAGTAGGTAGTCACGTGAGACGCTTTTGCAACTTGTGCGAGATTTGTTCAATATCTTCACTTAAAGGTGGCAATCATAGAATACACAGCGTACCTTTCTGGAAATAATAACGCCCTACAAGATTTGTCTTGAAGCGGTGGCACTACCGATGAAATATATACTAAATATAGTTAATTAATTAGTATTAAGTAGACCGTCTGGAACGTAACATAAACATGTATTGACTGGTTCGAGGCAACTGACAGACGTATCATTTTGTTTAATATATGACACAGCTTTGTTAAAGTATTCGGAAGAGTTATTTCAAACACAGTCTTCATGCGCGAGAAGCAAAAGAAATTATTTTAAGAACAATTCATATAAATAACGTGTCCCGCATAGTCCCTTCCATAAAAAAGCAAATTTGTTTTGTAGATCATTTTTCGAGACCAGATTAACAATATGACGGCGACCTTACGACGTACGACCTAAATCCAACAATATACCTGAATCCTTTAGCAGCGTGCCGTGTAATGACTATACCCGTGACAATAGCGTTAACTTGGCAAGCCAAAATTATATGAAGCAGTACCTTCTCAAATCGCCTCTGTGGCAGCGGAGGCAGCGTTTACCGAAAGCAACCGTGTGAAAAGTCTTCTCCTGCACGCTTTGTTACAGCATCAGCATACACACCCTACTTTGGTGGCTCTTTTGGGAAGTTCTTACAGCAATATCGTTTAAAGAAACGAAAATTTACCTTCACAAGTCACATCTTATAGCTCTTCATGTAGATTCGACTTTTGAAAACAAAGCTTAGCGCGTGCTTCAAGAATTTGCATTTAATGTTTTCTATTCTTCAGATCACTCCAACATGGGAGCTATTGGGACGGTGATAGGACATGAAATTTCTCATGGTTTTGACGACAAAGGTGCAGCATTCAGTAAAGTTTTACAAAACGTTTTACATAGTATAGTTCAGTTTGTATATTTATCTAGCTCTAGGCTTTCCTGGCGCGATTTCTGAAGATATTGATTCTAAAAAGTTCCTCTAAAGAACCTCAGACAGGTATCAACGTTTTCATGTAGATTTACATCAACCAAGAAGCCCCCCTCACAAGCCTCGTTAAAAAAAAATCGGAAGGAGATAGACACCAGATGATACAACTATTCTACTATTTTAATATTTCGAACATAATCTGGCCAGACATACCAGATATGAGAAATGTCTGTATTCAGGAGAAAAGAAAGTATTGTATTTTTTCGGTGAAGCGGCACTGATGTACGTATTACACTTTATTTTGCTGTAAAACAACAAGGCTCTAGGCTTTCTCATTTTTAATAGAAAATATCAATAAGCGTCCACCGGTGTCATAAAGAAAATATAAAAAACAGCAATTTCTGGAATTGTTTGTTCCATTTAAGGACTATTTTATCGAACTTTTCCTTAGACGTTCCTTGGGTGAGTTATCTTACCCACGATAAAACACCCTGCCAGTCGCAAATATTTTGAATAATTGACGTTGTAGGACAACGACATGAGAGGTGTTTCTCTCAGGTTATCACAACAGATTGTCATATTTTGTTCTATTCACGCCAAAGCTGAATGAGTTTTTGAAAATAAACTGGCGGTAATTATCGCCTAAGTCTTGTGAAAAGCATGGCAGGCAAATTGTCTTCCTGTTGCAGCAGGATTCGCTTGGTAGCACTTAAAGGTTTATGATCACAGGGAGCAGAATAGTGGCACAGAAAAAAGGAAACGAAAGATACTGAATCATTTCGTCGGAACAACCCATAAGCGCTATCGCTGTAAAAGCATTTCATACCTTAAATCAAGCCAATCTGCGTGCGCTCTAGTTTTTGGTGTTAGGATGCCGGCTAATGTGATCAGCATCTTCACTGGGTCTGCCAGAATGTACAGGACAAATGTTACTTTTGCTTTTCAGAAGTAACCACGTCAAGCATGGTTTCTAATATAACCGTGAGGGAGGTGCTGAAAGTTGCTGCTGCCGCCTGGAAATTTGGGAGTCGCCATCTGAAGGATGTTTCAGTACAGACAAGGTTAGAACACGTAACTTCTTTGTATTGTTGCTTGCGAGCGAGATGAGTGTGCAATATCAAGATGCCACTGGGTGGATGATGGAGTCGCCGAAGCGGGAGGAAAGGTACACACATTGTTTTCAATGACAGGTTAAGAGTTCAAAGGAACTTCCTCCCGCCCCTTCTCACTTCAGCAAAGCAAATGCTGGAGAGGAGGTCGCATCCCCTCTCGCGTTTGCTCTGTTAAAGTGGTAAGGGGTGGAAGGAGTTTCCTCTGAATTCTTAGATTGTTACCGAGTATAGTAGGCATTTCGTGAAGGCTTGCGAGAACTTTTGGTCTGGACAGATGATTATGCTGGGACCCTAACCTGGACACCTGGTGACAAAGTCGTACCGAAATACGGCGACTATGATTGGCCGGCTCCAAGGTCAAGAGCGGCGGCGGCCAATCACGGCTGCCAGATTTCTTACCGACTTTTTCGCCAGGTGTCCAGATTAGGGTCCCTGCACGGGCTCATTTACTGGAAGTGCCTCGTTTATTAAAGGGCAACTCCGCTTCATCTTTGTTTTACAAAAAAACAATGCAGTCCTCTTCAGTACCACCTAGGAAGACCACGCGTCAAATATTACGACCTAGTTCTGTCTAAACGTTTCTTAAACGGTCCGGCAGTTTTTGCAACTCACCAAGTTGCCAAAACCGGTTGACTCGAGCGGGCGAATTGAGGCGCAACCGACAAGCGCAGTCAAGGCTACGGCATGGGCGTAGCCAACATTGAAGCTAAACGTCATCACCATTGCCCCTTCTTGTTTGTGTTTACTTCTCCGGGGAGCGCAGCGGGTGGCGTCAGCAACGTTTCCTCTCAGCTCTCAGCGGTGTCCGCGTTATTAGCGAGTTTTAGTAGACCGTGTTTCCCCCTCCGCTAAGCCCCTCAGCTACCCGGAACTCTACAGCCAAGGCCATCGGCGCGCAGGCGCAGTGGCCGTTTCTTCGTAGCGGAGGGTTAGCGGAGAGGAGAACACGGTCTACTAAAAGTCTCCCTAATGGCGTAACGCGCCTGCGCAGCGCGAATCTTGGGAACCGTCCGGCCGCCCCGCCGTGGTCTCGCCGTTACCGCCGTCTCCCATGTCACAACCGCTGTCGTCGTCTCACCGTTTGTGATTATTGTCTCTCGGAGTTGCGTCCACACTACGGACACTCCGTGCGCAGAGACTTACGCCGCAGTTGTGCAGACGTCGTCGAATGTCGTAGACACCAAAACGTGGTGGAGAGTGCAGTGCAGAAGACACTTGGGCCTGGCACACTCCCGCCCCAGTCCGCCCGTTGTTGCGTAGAGGATCACGTGACACCTCGTATCACGTGATAGTCATATTCTTGGTGGCCCGAGGCCAATGTTGCCGGACGGAACCGAAGTTTCAGTTTCGATTTCTCTTCTTGTCTAAAAATTATATTTAACAATATATATCCCATTTTTCGGGAAGCAAATGACGTCGTGTCTTTTACTATATTTTTAATGAGAAATCACTCATTATCGCAAAATCTTTGTAATTTCACCCCCAAAATTGTTTTTTTCTTTTTTGTCAGGCGATTCATTATGGTGTCGGAATACTACCCAATTAATATTTTGCTACAGAGTCACGTATTATTTTAATATAGCCCAAAAAACGCAACTGCGCGAAACCAAAACCGAAACGGAGAAGTGGAGAGGATAACGTGAGTGGCGGAGGTCACGTGGCTACACCCGACCGTGCGTTTTTTTCTCCTCTCTCCGCAGGTAGCAGACGAAATGCGTTCGTTCGTTTCCGATTCATTTGCAGTTATGTTTGTTCCGCTCGCTGCTCTGTACGACTTGTTTTGTACATTTAAGTGTTGGCAATTAGTAGTGAGTGCTCGTGGTGAATTCCCGTGATCGGCTCCGAAAAAATACTCCCACGATGTTGCGTGAAGAGTTACCTCACATGTCCTGCATCTGAAAGTGGCATTGTGCGGCAGAGTGCACAAGTTTCCGAAAGATCAAGGGGTCGGTATCAATGGCTGGCTGCAATTCCTGTAGAACCATTACGCGAAGCTGGGAAAGCGGACGCTACCCGATTCATATGCTCCTTGCATTTTGTGGAAAGTGATATACATTTAGTTCGCAGGTGTCACAAATGGAATCCATACCATTCAGTTCAGCGACATGTCGTCCACAATTTTTTTTGTTTTTTCAGTGATAATTGTAAGAAAAGAAATGTAAACATTGCAAAATGCTTGACAAAAAAGAAAAAAAAAGTACACCCACACCAGGGATCGAACCGTACCCTCTGCGTGTGAAGCGGACGTCTTTCCACTGAGCTACTGAAGGAAATCTATCATGAGGAGTTATGCAGCGGGTAGACTGTATGTCGGAAGTTTGCTGACGGTTTTCCTTCAATACATGCACTCCCGGCTTGAAGTCGAGCAGCACCACGCACATAGGCCACATTCGCACCTCGTAAAGTAACCGCACGCGTGCGTATTCAACTCGAAGTACGCACTTCGTGCTTGACGTTTGAGCGAGCGATGTCTTCAACCACGAGAAGGGACGACGGCTCGGCAACGTCTTCGTGCAATCGGCTTGCTGGTCGGGTGTGTCGTACGGGATGAATATCAGTTCTTTTGATCGGTCCAAAATTTCTCTTTCGAAGGAAGACAGAATTCGCCGGTACCGTGAACGACAGTTCTGAAGTAGAGGTCCAACGCCCGTCGTCCGCTGCCATCCGCTAGTGCTAGTCCCACGATACGCGAACGACGCCATGTTGGCCATGTTGAGAATTATGCAGTGAACGCGCAGAATGCTTCCGGTTGTCTGTGCACCTTTTTTCAATCAACGTTTTTGCAGCTTTTAGAAGCCACAAAAAATGGGTTTCATACTTCTTTTCTATTTTTAATATTGAGTGTGTGCCTTCACTGGCCCACGACTTTGATTAAATTTGGTGGTCGCATCGATACCTTAGAAAACGGCCCGTGACCACGGAAAAGAGAGTAAGCGCGACTCAAACCGGCCAGTTCTTGATCAGCGGTTTTCGGGCGGAAAGAAGCCGAATTTCGAGCCGCAAATTCTGTTCCAGGTAGTTGGGCTCTCATATGTCATGTACGACTAAAAACCTCGGCGAGCATAAATGCCCTGTCAGTGTCCCTTTAAGTTGAGCAACGGAGCTGGAGACTCTCGTGTGCACGCGACAGCACCCGTCATCCAGGAAAGCGATGAATTCAGCCGCCATCGATTACCTTTACCGTTTACGTGACTGAACCTGATTGTGAGCCACTGAACTTGAAAACATTGAATACGTAGGAATTACAGCGGTTCGTATGAAAAAGTAACAAACGGTGAATGTCGGTTCTGACTTCTGTCATGCAACGTCGCCTCAAAATGTGCGCACGCCGTTGAACGTAGGTTTCACTCTACAAGAATGAAAAGGAGGTTTAATTCCAATACTCAAACTGTTCAATGCCACCACAAAGTCGAGAAGGGTGTGTCTTAACCCTTTTATTTTTTCGTTTTCAGGAGTTACAGTTCAAACACGCTGGGAATCGCGGAATCCCCTCAAGCTCTGAGGGATGCTTACAAAGCACACTTCCTGGCACGGGCGTACGTTGAAGCATATGGTGTGAAAACCGGGGAAGTTGCTACTTTTCAAGTGGAACAAGTTCACCGCATTTTTCAATCGGGTAAATTGTGTTCAGCGTTCACTATGTTAATTAATCTATGTTCTAGAGTGGAACGTACCTCTCGAGATAATCGATCGAAGAGAAAGTGGATTTCACTTTGTGTGTGTGTGTGTGCGCGTGCGTGCGTGCGTGCGTGCGTGCGTGCGTGACTAAACGTTGTCTTCGCAAATTAGCAACACCGACTTTGGGGGCGCTAGAGTCCTTATTATCTATGGTATTTTAATTAGGAAGTTGGTGAACCGAGTCAAGCCGTATGAAATTGTGTTATGTGCATGTTCAGTCAGCCGAAAGTCAGACCGAGTGGGCGTCTGGTGCCTCAGCTGTAGATGAAACATTTAGCCAGTGCAGTACCACTGCCAAACGTGCATCACGCTGTAGTAATATACAAACGTACGCCGGTACGATGCTCATCTATAGATCGAAACGGGCAGGGTTGAAGATCGGGCTGTACAACACTAGAACGCACAACACAAGAGCGCAAACATTAGAGTGCCGACAATAGAGCGCCGCGACGTTAGAGCGCGCGACGTCGAGAGCGCGGCGACGTTAGCGCGCGCGACTCAAGAGCGCAGCGATTTGTTCGCGTATCCTGCGCCCGTCACGAGAGCGCACAACCAGTCCAGCGCGAGTGGCCCGACCGGACCGACCACTTGTTCGGGCATCGCGTGTTTTATGTAAAACTGTCAGTGATTTATGCTGCGGAATTCAGTAATGACATTGCGAAATGTGTCGACGAAACTTTTCCGTGTGACAAATCAATAAGTGTTACAAAAAGCTGACAGCAAAAAAGAAAAAAAATATCTGTAGCGTGCATTTTCGCCAAAAAAAAAACATTGCAGCTGACCTAGCTTCATTAGTTCTTTGAGTTTGTATATTGTCACGAATGACAAGTGATGAGGCGACGAAAACTGAAGTAAACTAAACGTTTAATGGGGCGAACTTGTGCCCAAACTAATAAAAGAAAAAGGAAACAAAAGATAACAGCAGAGCGTCGCGGGCGTCGAAGTCGGCGAAAGAGCAGAGTCGAACGCTAGGGCGTGTTAGAGGCGGGGTTTATGCCGCACGTCCGGGAGCTTCTGGCTCGTGACGACGACCATTCCCCGAAGTGAAGAACCCAGGGGTCCAGTGGAGGTGGGAGAATTGGTAACGTAACGAACGGTTTAATTACATGGTTGCGATACAGTCGTCAAATCCGAGAGAACTCCTGAGCAGCCTCGCGCTCCGCCTTATATAGGGTCCGTTTTCTCCCTCACTCTCCGCCAGGGCAGCAGGTGCGCAGCAGCAACCCGCCGTCAAGTGCGTCGTAGCAAAGTCCGCCGCGTCGTAGCCAGAAGTGCGTCGTAGCCATGGTCCTCCGCAATTAGGTCATGCCTCTCTCCTTTCCTGAGCGCGCCAAGCCCCACGCACGCACACACGTCCCGTTGACGTCACGGACTCGTCGAGACCTGTCTCCGCAGTTAGGCCCGGCCTCTCTCCCCTTCCGGAGCGCACCAAGCCGCACGCACGCACACACGTCCCGTTGACGTCACGGGCGCGTTGAGACCTGTCTCCGCAGGCGCAGACACGTAGGCGCCGGTTCCGTACTCGTCGGGACTCGTTTCGCGTAGGCCCCGTCCAGCAGGCGACGTTCCCGGACTGGTCATGACTCGTTTCCGCAGCGTTGAAACTCGGAAGAAGGTCGCCGAAGGTTCCATTCTTAACAGCCCCTCCGGGGCCAGGGAAACCTCGAAAGGCCGGTGGTACGATCGCTGGCCTGAAGAGGTGGGCTTGGAGTAGGCCTTGAGAAGACGCTGCAAGCACCCAACAAACTCCCAAACCTCTTACAACGGAGGCATTAGCGGAAACGTCCCACACAACACCACGCCACACCGCAGTCAAACGCTCGGAATCCGCCAGAGACCCGCCAGACCGGATTACGGATGACCCTAATTTGCCAAAACAATGCAAATTGAAAACTGTAGTACAATTTCGGGTATCGAGCCCGCTGTCGCCAAAACGCTCATTTTTCCAACGAGGTCACAATGAACAAAATACAAAAGACAAAACTCTTTGCAATTTGTGAGGTCCTTTGGGGTTTTAACGAAGTGCTCCACTAGATCCTCATTCCCGTGGATGACGAAGACCTCTGAGATCATCCCTACTGTTTTTCGTGATGCCAGAAAATCTGCTCAACCATCGGCATTGCCGTTAAATTTGCCTTTCCTTTTTCTTGCCCTGAAGTCGCAGTGATCGATTTTCACGTGATTTCTAGACGTGAAAATGCGGTCCTTATAGCGCCGATAAAACAATCCGCCTTTTTCATGCCCCGTCACATTGGTCCTAGCAATCTCCTGAGCTGTACCGCGAAACCCTGACACACTAGGGTCGCTCTTCTGCTCGACTGTCAAAGACACTCTGTCTGCTCGTAGCAGAGGACCAAAGTTACGTGACGCCGGAGCTACGAGAGATCTTTCACTGATCCCGTCTTCCTCCGCCTTTTCCGCCGGTTCGTTGGGACGGCGTGCACTCTCTAGTGCTACGAGGTCAGGCTGTTCTACAACCTGGTCCCTCTCATCCCGTTTCTCTGCCTCGAGCTCTGGGAGTGCCTGCTCCCCGACAGCTGCCTCTGGCTCTGGATCACTCGTCAACAAAGGGCGAGCTGACGCGATTTGGACCTCGTACCTGACTGAACTAGTCCCTCTCCCAGTTGTTGACCCCTCGCGCAGCAGGAATTCTGACCGGTTAGAAAACAAATAAGGATACTCCAACGGGACTGTTTGCGAGACAGCCGCCTCTGTCACTAGCTCTCCGAACGGGCCAGTTATCGCCGTCGCCATAGGCAGACAGACACTGTGCTTTTCGAGCAGCTGCTTGATCAAACTACCTTTCCAGTAAAATCGGATGGCGTTACATACGACGGATGAACAACGTCCATCGTCGCTGCACTGTCCCGAAGCACCCTGCACGGCTTTCCGTTTACCTGGAGCTCGTGAAGATAGGGACGAAGGAGCTCCAGGTCCTCGTCACTACCGGTCACGGTCGAGAACACAACCCGCGGTTTCTTACATCTGGCCGCTGTGTGTCCCGGCTCCTGACAGTTGTAGCACAGGAACGGCTTCCTTGCCTCGAACTGCCTGTTTGGCTTTTCCGCGCCTCGTCTCCGTTCGAGTGTTCTGCGCTCTTTTCTGGGACCTTTTGTCCTGCTTCGGGCTTCTCGGGCCCGTTTTCTCGCGAGCCGTTTCCCTGTCGGAAGGTCTTGCGCTGATCGCTCCGGCCGGGTTCGCTTTCCTCTCCGCTCAGCTTTCTACGCGTTGCGTACTCCTCGGCTAGCTCAGCGGCCCTTTCGACAGAGTCGACTCCTACCCTGTCCTGCACCCAGAGCTTGACTGCCTGCGGAATGCTACGAAAGAACTGTTCGAGGCACACACACTCGACTACCTTGTCTCGGCTTTCGTACACTTCCTCGCTCTTCAACCATTCTATCAAATTGGTTTTAAGCCCGTAAGCGAATTCCGAGTAGCCCTCGCTGCTCTTTTTGGATGCGTTTCTAAACCTTTGACGGAACGCCTCGGCAGAAAGGCGGTACCGTTTCAAAAGGCTGGACTTCACCTTGTCGTAGTCGTCCGCGTCTCCAGCACTAAGGCGCGCGACAACCTCTGCAGCCTCACAGGGCAACAAGGTCGAAAGCCGTTGCGGCCACGTTTCTGAGGCGAAGCTCAACTTCTCACATGTCCTCTCAAAGTTCACTAAGAACAGAGCCCACGTCTTCCCCAACTTTAAACGGCTGCATGAGCTTCTTCATTTGATACGACTCGGTCTCACTTGCTCGCACCGGAGCCCCAACTCCTACTGTTCTCGTGAGTTTAATCGCTGTTGTTCAATTTCGAGCTCTACGCTTTTCAGCGCTCGCTCCTCTCGTCGCAGTCTGCGCTCGTTCCTTCTCGCCGCAGCCTGCCTCGTTCTCGTTCCTCTCTCGCTGCAGCCTGCTCTCGTTCTCGTTCCTCCTCTCGCCTGCAGTCTGCGCTCGTTCCTCTCGCTCGCCGCAGTCTGTTCTCCGTTCCTCTTCTCGCTGCAGCCTGCTCCCGCTCTCGTTCCTCTCTCGCTGCAGCCTGCTCCCGCTCTCCGTTCCTCCTCTCGCTGCAGTCTGCTCCTGCTCCTCTCTCGCTGCAGCCTGCTCTCGTTCTCGTTCCTCTCTGCCGCAGCCTGCTCCTGCTCTCGTTCCTCTCTCTAGCGTTCTGAAGCAGTTCCCACGCAATTTTAATTTCCTCTGCTTCTGCGCTCTCTGAAATCGCTTTACTGATCTCAGATTTCTTCATCTTTTGCTCCACCTCCACACCCAATTCTTCACATAAACAGAATAAATCTGTTCTCAGTAACCGCATTAGATCCATGATCGCTGCTCTTTAGCTTTGGCTTTGTTCTAAAACTTGTCGCGAGGTTGTACCTAAACCTAGCGCACGAGTCAAACACTAAGGATTCCCAGCAGTTCAAAATTAATTACCCATAATCTGAAGCCTGGCGAATCTCAAAGCAAAGTCAAACGCTCACCCGCAGATGTAGCACGATGTCGCATGGTCCGATCCCAACCGCTGCCAACCAGTTGTTAGAGGCGGGGTTTGATGCCGCACGTCCGGGAGCTTCCTGGCTCGTGACGACGACCATTCCCCGAAGTGAAGAACCCAGGGGTCCAGTGGAGGTGGGAGAATTGGTAACGTAACGAACGGTTTAATTACATGGTTGCGATACAGTCGTCAAATCGAGAGAACTCCAGAGCAGCCTCGCGCTCCGCCTTATATAGGGTCCGTTTTCTCCCTCACTCCCCGCCAGGGCAGCAGGTGCGCAGCAGCAACCCGCCGTCAAGTGCGTCGTAGCAAAGTCCGCCGCGTCGTAGCCAGAAGTGCGTCGTAGCCATGGTCCTCCGCAATTAGGTCATGCCTCTCTCCCTTTCCTGAGCGCGCCAAGCCCACGCACGCACGACGTCCCGTTGACGTCACGGACTCGTCGAGACCTGTCTCCGCAGTTAGGCCCGGCCTCTCTCCCCTTCCGGAGCGCACCAAGCCGCACGCACGCACACACGTCCCGTTGACGTCACGGGCGCGTCGAGACCTGTCTCCGCAGGCGCAGACACGTAGGCGCCGGTTCCGTACTCCTCGAGACTCGTTTCGCGTAGGCCCCGTCCAGCAGGCGACGTTCCCGGACTGATCATGACTCGTTTCCGCCGCGTTGAAACTCGGAAGAAGGTCGCCGGAGTTCCATTCTAACAGGCGAACTGACCCCGGCTTGACACGCGGAGCCTTCTTTTGTACCCGCGTGGGCTTCTGGAACATGCGGCGTAGAAGGTTCGGTGTGGAACATTCTAACCTTCGAATCAGCAAAGACGGTTCTCGAATTCACCAGAACATCACATTACAGCGTTATCAAAAATGTGTAGACGCGGCTAGGAATCGAAACCTGGCCTTCTGCGTAGAAGGCAAGCGCGATAACCGTTAGGTTGCCGGGCGCGCTGCCTGCTTGGTCAGCTGCGGCCGCGGCAATATCACAGATCTGCAGGGAGGTTTACCCTATATGTGTCAAAAGACTGGAAAGATCTGCATCCGATAAAATTGAACAGAGCTGTCCTCCGATGAGTTTTTTACTGATACTTTTTTAGCGGTGAGCTTTCTTCATTACGGACATGGACGTCAGAATACCATTTAAACTTATGCGAGGGACGTCTATACAGCCACCAAATAGATCGGAGCCTCAAATGCCTGTCAAGAATACACCAAATATAGCAACAAGTAAACTATTTATAGTATATCCGAGTGAAGAAATTTAGACTCGCTTCTCACTGTGAAAAATCTCAGACTCGCTGCTCCACTCAACTGCAAAGTTTCCCGGTACCTATATGCCCCAGCCCACTCCCTGCCCCTTTTCTCTCCGATGGCAGTAAACAATTGGTTAGAAAGAGTCGTTGCCCGTTTTATTTCTATTTTTTATTAAAGGCATATTCAATCAATCAAAAATCAACAATGCTTCAATCCAGACTTGTGCCTATCTCAAATACTCTACTCAAGATACTGTATCTTAAATACTTTTTTCGAGTATCTTGGTATCTTGCAAATACCTTTGATGGAGAGTATTTAATACTCTATATTAATTACAATTTCGAGTATCTTGTACTCATTATTTTTAAATACATTTTTGACATTCCGCCATTTTCCGAGTTTTTCGGTATGCAGTGGCGATGGGCGCGGCACGAGCAAACGTGAACATTCTTTCGAGCAACCGAATCCTGTCGATAGCTCCGATTAGCTACGGTGACCTTTGACTGAGCTCGTGAAAATATCGCTTTTTGCCGACTGTGGCTCATATTTCAGCCCAAAGTTCGTGCGCATGAAGGTTCTCCCCTTGCCTTCCGAAGGCGTCTTTGTTTTTCTTTAGAGTTTCCCCCCAAAAATCCCCAAACAAAAGGTGTGGATTTACAGAGTAAAGATGCCAACCTGAGGCGCAACGCGCACTGGGAAATGACCTACGACAATAATGAAGACTTGAGTGTAAAGAAAATAACAAATGAAGAAAATGAGAAGTGGACACACACAAAAAAGTAGACATTTTTGTTTACCCGGCTAAAGCAAAACGTCTATTGGCGAGGAGATCGAACTATGAGGGCGCTGCGTTCACCAAAACAAATACCGGCTGCGTGGAAAACAAGTCCGGCGTTCCAGTGTGCTGCCGCTGGCTGCCGATGTTGTTGCCGCGTTCCCTGCAGGTTTGTTAGAATATAGTATGCTCTTGTTGCGTACCGCAATGCTCAGCGCATGCTTTAGGACCTGGAATCAGTTTTAATCGCTTTCCTGCCAAAAGAGAACTCAAATCGCAATGGATAAGTAAGAGTCGGGAAGAAGTTGACTGCGCACGACGTGGTGTATGTATGGTCGTCAATTTTCAAGCGATGCCTTCCAAGCAAACTATACGCTAATGGACGAGAATATACGCGCGTAAATCATGCTTGCATCGACATCTGTTCAAACCGTACATTGTATTTTATAGGTAGTAATTATTCTGCACGGCGACATGTGTAATGAAACGAGCAAAAAAAATTGCCGGTCGTTGTTCCCATCAGGTTTCCATGCAAAGGAATAGTCAAAACGAAAATCTCCTAGTTATATGAGTAGCTCAGTGAAAGGGGTCCGTTTCACGTGCCGTGGGTCCCAGGTTCAAATCGAGTAGGCGAACGTTTTTTTCTTTGTTCACAAAACATTTGGCGATTTTTATTTATTCCTTTTTTAGAATAACCATTGCCGTCCAAAACTCCCTGCAATCTTTTTTCCCTAGTGGTTGTGCCGGCTGCCGGCAAAATATCCACCCTATTTCATAACAGTGCACAAAAGGAGGTTCTTGATACGCAACGCCGTTCCGTCGGAGAATCTTCCAAAGGATCACACGACCGGGTCGCGAGACTTCGAAGCCACCGAGAGGTACTGCTATCATTTGATCACTATTTTATTCCAGGCTAGCTTTTACACTGGAACATATTAGGCAGCAGTATCAGTCCGATATTGTGAGATTTACGCAATTGCGTTAATCATTTTGCGATTCCTTTAATTTCAATTGAGCAATGCAAATGTGTGTATGATTAAGTCTTCGTCGTTGCAGAACTCATTGATATTTCATCGTGAACCATGCACCTTTGAATAACCGATAAATTGAACTGAAAAATACCAACTTTTAACGTTTAATGCCAATGGCAAGTATGCAGTCCTAATTAGCCACATTCTACAATATAATGTTCACCAGTGTGTTCTGTATTTTGGCGTTTCAAGAAAAACGTATTGCAATGACTATTTTGGTTGATGTTTTGGTGAAAACATCTCGGGGCGACGCTGCGCTCGATTACATGATCACGTTTCAACACGCCCTCGCTTTCAACGAGGCACCCTAGCTCTTGCTCTCGCCAATGTAGCTGATGAACGTTACAAGGGACAGGACATCCCCAAAGCAAAGCGTGTGTTTTGTGAGTACGGTTTTCTCCAACCTAGGAAGCGCACAAACATCGCCTCACCGCGTCAGTCACGCACGACCTGGCGGGCGTAGTCGGAGATGACGACGGCCGATCGCGAGCACCTACAGGTGGGTTGGTTTTTGCTTCCAACGAGAATGCGGCGACATATAAAGCAAGGTGAGACAAGCAGGGACTATGCTACCCTACGCAGATGCTTTTCGAGCAGATAAATATTATCCACATACCTTTCACGAGTCTCAAGTCCTCGTCCTCCAGGGCTGAACGAATACTAGCGGCGGGATTGCTATTCCCGCAGAATGGATTCCGACGGCGGCCGCTAGCCAGCGCCACCGTTCGATCTCTCCCCAGTACTCCGTCTCACTAAAACCGCAGGACAGCCAAAGCTATAAGGGAGAGAGCATATGCCAACCTGTTCAAGAGGGGAAAGAAGGAACGGAACTGGAAGGGCTGGGATTCCCCAGTTCCTCCTCTCCCCTCCTGTTGCACAGGTCGCGATACACTTCTCCCTGTAGCTTTGGCTGTCCTGCGCGGTTTAGTGAGACGGAGTATAGGTTTTATTTTCTTGTTTTTTTTTCTTTGTGTTGTTAGTCCGGCACTTATTGCTCTCCGCGAACACTGTCTGTAGCGAACATTGATAAACAGAGAACATACAGGAAACTGAACTAGGAGCTGGATGACCTCTCAAAATGCCAACAAAGTGTCCACCAGCGTTGAGTGCTTTTCTGAACGCAACCTACTTAAAGAAGGCGCGACCACTGCCGTGGCTGCTATGTGGGTTCCTTTGTCATCCATTCACTCATATCCGTGCCCAAGTTCGTTTATAGTGAACTCCCCGTATGGGAAATATGGATTGTAGTTAAACGATGCGTCTAAGGTGCGCCCGCAGGATGATAATCAACGATGTCACTATTGGCGAAGCGCTCTGACCCGTTTGTCACCCCCACTCTCGGTATGTACTCCAACACAAGCGCCTGTGCACATGCTCACGGGCCTTTGTAGGCATATTCAGTATCATCTTTCTTATTAGAGCGCGCAAGCACAGTGTAATGAAAAATACCAACAATTGAGTGAAGTGACGTGGACGCGAAGACTCTGGGACGCGCCGGCGTAGTACCGTGCTTTGTTTGCACAAAAACGCCGGCAAGAGCCCCTTCAGAAGCTGCCTGTTCGAGTCCGCGCCTTTCGCCAATGCTGCATATAACCCGGAGCCGTAAACGTATATGTAATCATTGCCGTTGTCCATTCAGTGAAAACGGTTGTCTCCCACCGCATGTGCAATCGCGAAGGCAAGGCAACAACAATCGTGCGAAGCGGACGAATAAAAAAATTCCGTGTTCTCTCGACAAACGCGAGATTGCCGAGAAGACGCCGCCGTCGGGTGGCCTGTGTGACTGCTTCGTATTTTACGACGCCGGCGTCGACGTCGACCGCAACGCGCGTTTTTGCTCAGTGTGAATGCGCCTTAAGTGCGACGAAGCGGAAGTATAATTGGGTTCTAGGGCGTCGTCTCCGTGCGTCGTCCTCCTCGGCGCGCGACCCGCCAATACAGAAATAAGCAAAATTCGCCCCGCGACGCGCGTCTTTCCGCTGTGTGAATGCGCCTTGGAAGTATTCTCCCCTTCCGACTTCATCTTTCCTTCGTTGATCGGAGCGACGAGTCGTAAGTTTCATCGCTCTTCGAGCCTTTTCTTTGTTCTCCGGAGATTGCAACCGATAGAACTCGGAGAGGCTCACTCTCGTCAAGGGATGACCTCGCCTTCCGCGAGGTTTTAGAAGAGACTTTGTCCGACCGCTGAGTAAACAATCTTGAACCTCTTTGTCGCACGTCCGCTATCGGGCGAGGCCTAAGTTCTTGGGCCCCGGCCTCCGAACAAAGGCAGTGGAGTTTCAAGCAGCAGAGTTTAAGTGGCTTTAAGGACCCATTCCCTCTCACGTCCTACGGGCTCCGGCCCCGGACAGAGCAGGACTATTTTCGGGTTTACATTTAGGGTCCGATCCCCCCCTGACGTTCTATGGGCCCCGGCCTGGGAACAAAGGCGGCGGAGTTAAAGTGGCTTTAAGGACCCGTTCCCGCTCACATCCTATGGGCTCCGGCTCCGGACAGAGCAGGACTATTTTCGGTTTACAATAGGGTCCGATCCCCCTTGTTGTTCTATGGGCCCCGGCCCCGAACAGAGGCGGCGATCTTAAGCTACATCCGGCGTCCCCGCTCGCGTTTTTTGGAGCTCCGGCTCTAAACGACGCGGTGCGTTCTTAGACAGCCACAAGGGCCATTCAATAAGCCAAGCTGTCCGATCCCCTTTGTTGTTCTATGGGCCGCGGCCCCGAGCAGAGGCGGCGATCTCAAGTTACATTCGGCGCCCCCGCTCGCGTCTCAGGAGCTCCGGCAACGGACGACGCGGCGCGTTCTTGAACAGCCACACGGGCCACACTTAGCACCTTGATTCCTCACGTTTGATAACGGAGATCAGTGCGGCCGTAATCGTTTCTAAACCGATATGTGACTTTCTCGGGCCTCCTCAGATGTCAACCACCGAGATTGCAGAGCTCCAGCGAACGGTGGCGGGCATCGCTACTTCGGTAGCGGCGCTCGCCACCCGCCTCCCTCCCTTAGCCACGGAGGAGGTCGAACTCCGACAGAGCGAGCGGAGCGACTCGCCAGACCTGGACCCTCTGGGTCCCGCCGACGAGCCCCATGCCTGGTTGGGGAGACCGACGGAGGGCCGACCCCGGGAGGTGGACCCTGCCCTCCTGGACTTCCTCAAGGAGCACTGGGGCTCCGAGGGGCGTACGGAGCGGTGCAGGGCGGCCCTGACGAGCTTCCCGCGACCGCGGCTCCCCTTCGCCACGGTGCCGGAGTTGAATCCGGAAATGAGGGCCCTGGCGAAGGAGAGGATCCGTCGCCCAGAGGGTGGCTCGGAAGGGCCTGCTAACGTCACGGCCCGGGACCAGGCACTCCGAGAAGGCCAGGACGCAGTGGCTGCGGCTATGGGGCCACTGGTTGGCCTCCTAGAGTTTGGCCTCTCGGAGGAGGCCATTGACCGGAGGACGGTGGCTGACCACGTGGGGGCAGCTACCGCCCATCTCGGGCGGCTCTTTGCGTCACTCTCCCGCGAGCGCCGGGAGGGGGTGATTGCGCGAGTCGCCCCAGACCTCCGCCAGATGGTGGCCCACGACGGTGGGGACGAGGGTTCCCCATTGCTGTTTGGAGAGGGCTTCCTGGGGCAGCTTCGGACACGGAATGAGACCATCAAGGTCCTCCGGGAAGCCCGCCAACCGCCCCTTGCCACCGCGGAGCCAGCAGCCAAGAGGCCCCGCAGCTCAGCTGCCCCGGGGACCAGTGCCCAGAGCCGGAGTGGGGGCCAGCAGCCCTTTTACAGGGGGCCCCCTTCCCGAGGCTACACGAGGGGGGCCTACCTCCACCAAGGACATCGAGGCAAGTGTAAACCCACACCTCGTAGCACTGCCGCCCGCGGGCCGACTGGCATATTGCCGCGAAGCGTGGAGGTTACTCACCCACGATGCATGGGTCCTTCAGACAACACAGGGGTACAAGCTGGAGTTTACACAGGTACCAGCGATTCAGGGGTTGCACAGCGTGCCGACCCGAGGGCAGTCAAACCAGGTCCGGGAGGCAGTGTCCGAGCTGGTCAAAAAAGGAGCAGTCTCTCGGGTACCACCCTCCGAAGTGAAGTTCCTCTCCCCTTCTTCGTAGTACCAAAGAAGGACAACAAGGTGCGTCCGATCCTAGATCTCAGACAACTAAACGAGTCGGTGGAACACATCCACTTCAAGATGGAGGGGTGGCACTCGGTCAGGGATCTTATCCAGCAGGGCGACTCCATGATACGTATCGACCTGAAGGACGCATACCTGTCTGTCCCAATCTGCCGCCAGGACCGCCCCTGGCTTGGCTTTCGGGAGGGGGACAGGGTCTATCGTTGGAACGTGCTACCATTTGGCCTCAGATCGGCACCGAGAGTTTTCACAAAACTACTGAAACCAGTCGCGGCCTATCTCCGGTCCAAGGGACTTCGCATTGTCATGTTCTTGGACGATATCCTCGTCATGGACCAATCCCCCTCCCTACTGGCAAACCAGGGATGCCTAATCGTGAACCTCCTACAAAACCTGGGTTTTGCCGTAAACTTGGAGAAGTCAGTACTGACACCAGCCCAGGACTTGTTGTTTCTGGGACTATCGATAGACTCGAGACGATTGACGCTCGAGCTCCCTGGAGAGAAACTCGCCAACCTGTTAGACCACCTACAGCAGAGGCTAGAGCAACCGGGGATCACGGCCCGCCAGGTTGCAAGCTTGGCGGGACAACTCAACGCCTGCCTAATGGTGCTGCCGGAGGGTTCCTTTTATATCAGGAACCTTCAAACAGATTTGAGACAGGCCCTACAGAGAGGTACATACACGACCACTCTTACACTATCCAGGGACACGCGGCAGGACTTAGCGTGGTGGATCCGAGCACTGAGGAAGACCCCAAGGGGCCAGATCAAGACACCCCCAGTAGTGCAGACAATACAGTCGGACAGCTCACTGAAGGGGTGGGGAGCATGCTCGGAGGGGTGGACAATCGGGCATCACTGGACACCGCTCCAATCCACTTGGCACATCAATGCCCTGGAGCTGATGGCAGCCTTCCTGGCCCTTCAGGCGCTGGCAAAGAATGTGTCTCGGGGTTCCATCCTCCTCGAGCTAGACAACACAGCAGCAGTAGCGGCCATCAACAGGAGGGGCAGCCCCTGCTCTCCACAACTCACCAGGATAGCCCACGAGCTATGGTCGTGGTGTTGGGCGAGGGGAATATCAGTCAGGGCGCAACACATTCCGGGGCACATGAACACGGATGCAGACCAAGCATCCAGGAGAGTGATGGACGCCAGCAGTTGGAAACTGTGCCCGTTCACATTCAGCAGGGTCAACTGTCTGTGGGGCCCCGTGCACACGGACCTTTTTGCGGACTTCTCCAACCACCAGGTGAGGCACTACTACAGCTGGAAGCCGGATCCTCAGGCGGCAGCAGTGGATGCTCTCAGCCAGGACTGGACCGGTCAGGGCCTCTATGCCTTCCCACCGTTCAGCCTTGTGAGCAGATGCATTGCCAAGTTGCAGACCTCCAACAGTCCGCTCATTCTAGTAGCTCCAGTCTGGCCATCCCAGCCATGGTATGCCTCGCTGCTGCACCACTCGTACGAGGAACCGCGTCTTCTTCCCCAATCACACGACCTACTGCGCAGCCACGACGGGCAGGTACATCCAATGCTCAGCACGGGGAGCCTGACACTAGCAGCATGGAGACTGACCAACTCCAGCAAACACATAGCCAACTTTCGGAGCAGGCTGCACACCTCATTGAGGCATCATGGAGGCGGGGAACACAGCTCACCTACACCTCTTGCTGGCGCAGGTGGGAACGCTGGTGCCATTCAAGGACTATTGATCCCTTTTCTCCCACTCTAACACAGGTGCTCAACTTCCTCGCTAGCCTCTTTGAGGAGGGCCTGGCGTATCGCACTATAGGATGTTACCGCTCTGCCTTGTCTCAGATCTTGCATAACTTTGACGGTTACCCTCTAGGGGAACACCCATCAGTGGTGCGCCTTATGAAGGGAGTGTTTAATTCCAACCCCCCCAAACCCCGATACCCCACAACTTGGAGGGTTGACACGGTGACAACCCTCCTGCAGTCGTGGGGTCCTAACAAAGACCTTAGCCTCAAAACGCTCACTAGCAAGCTAGCTATGCTGTTAGCCCTTGCCTCAGCAGGCAGGACGTCAGACTTGTGCCTGCTTTCAACATGCCACATCCGTAAGCAACCCGCAGGTTGGGAGCTCGTGCTTAGTGGCCTCAGAAAGACTTCGGGGGCATCTAAACCCCTTCCCACCCTCTTCTTCCCAGCATTCGAAGAGGTTCGGGAATTGTGTCCAGTGGAATGCTTGCAGGTGTACCTCGAACGGACTGCAGGACTCCGAGGCGCCCACACGCAGCTTCTGCTCACTACGCAAAGCCCTTCCGCCCAGCAGCACGGGACACAGTAGCTCACTGGATAAAACATACACTAACGCTTGCGGGCATTGACACGTCGGTTTTCAAAGCGCACTCAACGCGAGGAGCAGCCACCTCCAAAGCTGTGGAGGTCGGAGTACCACTTGCTGACATCTTAGCAGCAGCTGACTGGTCCTCTGAGGCAACATTTAACCGCTTTTACCGACGGCAATCAGATACCCGGGCTCACTTTGGAACCCAGGTGCTGAGAACACATGCGAAAGCTTTGAACAAGCAGTTGTGAACTTGATAGTAAGTGCGACAGAGGCTGAAGTATAATTACCAGTTCTGACGAACGGTACTTACCTGAAGTTAGAGCGGGAATTATACGAAGCCTATGGAAGCACTTACTATCAAGTTCACACTCCCACCGCATCCCTGCCCATTTTCGGGGTAAATCGTCACATTCTCTTCCCTGTCGCAGGTCGAGGTGGCTGGCACCAGAGGTGACAGGAGAGCTGGTGACAGGTGCCATCACCAGAACAACAAATAAAAATGTTCTGAGTGCACAAGTGCCTATACTTTGTCTTTTGGGTGGGGGCCCCACCACCTCAATGCAGCCGCAAGCTGTCCTGTAACCACTAACTCGGAAAGATGAAGTCGGAAGGGGAGAATACTTCCCTAAGGGGGAGCGCCTATGGCGCCACCTACTTTTTTATTTTCAAAATAGCTTTGAAACGTTGACGTCAGTTCCGGTATAGAAGGAAAAGCAGTTGTGAACTTGATAGTAAGTGCTTCCATAGGCTTCGTATAATTCCCGCTCTAACTTCAGGTAAGTACCGTTCGTCAGAACTGGTAATTTTTCCTCGACGCGCGCGCTTGAGCCAATCAGCGAGCGTCCGGACGTGACGTGTCGCCCTTTTCCGGTTAGGACATGTTTTCGCTGTTTTTATTTTCGACCACAATAGGCGAAAAGGCAGAGAAGTCGGGGGATTCGTGCACTCGCCAAACGTGGCTGGAAGCATTTCTGCGCGGAAAGAAGCAAGCCGATTGGAACATCTGACTGTGAGCAGTGTATTGTGTGCGTGTACAACGCCATGAAACTACCTCATCGTTTGCGCGAAAGCCGCCACCGAAGTTCGCGGTGTGTTCCGACCTCCGACTGTGCGGGAGCGATCACTCCCAATGTGTTATGTAGTCTTCGTGTGCACCCACCACTACGGATTACAACAGTTCTCCATCGAAAATACTCTCGCACTAGCTGCGTGTAGTGTTAAAGGTACGGACGCGAAGGGTCTGGGACGCGCCGGCGTAGCACCGTGCTTTGTTTGCACAAAAACGCGGCAAAAGAGCACCTTCTGAAGCTGCCCGTTCGAGTCCGTGCCTTTCGCCACGCTGCATATAACCGGAGTGTAAATGTGTGCGCAATCATCGCCGTTGTCCATTCAGTGAAAACGGTTGTCTCCCACCGCATGTGCAATCGCGAAGGCAAGGCAACAGCAATCGTGCGAAGCAGACGAATAAAACAATTCCGTGTTCTCTCGACAAACACGAGATTCCCCGAGAAGACGCCGCCGTCGGGTGGCTCTGTGTGATCTGTTTATTTACGACGCCGGCGTCGACGTCGACGCAACGCGCGTTTTTTACTCAGTGTGAATGCGCCTTTAGGGTTAGGATTTGTTTCCGGGTCTATCTTTGATGATGATGATGGTTGGCCATTGCGGGAGCCGCCAAGCGGCCAAAATGCGCGCCTTTCTGTAATTTAAAATTATTTTCACCATCCATCGTTGCTTTCGGCCGTTTTTTTGCAATATAAATTGCAATAGTGAGGCGTTGTACACATATAAGAGCGTTTAAATTACGTGTTATTTGAAATATTCCGTATTTTGAAATTCGTAGTACTGAAATATTTTTGCATTGAAACCAATAGACATTTGGAAGGGGATTTTGAAATGTTTGTAAATCTGAAAATGTGTTATAATGACGTTCGCAATAACGGAGACTTTGTAGCCTAAACGTCTATGTTAATCACTTGATAAGTTGGTAAACTTCTATAGTCAAGGAAAAGTAATTCTAGAGTACAAACTACTAGGACTGGCGTCACAAGCTCCAGAAAAGAAGTGAAGCTTCATCTCAACGCTTTTGAGATATAGGATCGAGGTGTTGCAGTCTGTTGGGATCAGGTCGCCATGCCCCAGTTGTACTGAATCCGCATTATTGCAGGTCTGCTGGGAACATTCCTTTGCTGTTTGTTTGCAAGTGTAAGAGTAATTTTAGCAGTTGTGTCCAGAAATTGCACGGATGTGAAGGCGAAATACTTTTTCATAGAGTATTTCTTCCATATTTAGTGAAGGTGTGGAATAGACTTGTTCGGGTAGGTACGTGTTACAACTTGTGGAATTTACACACGATTACCTGTGATCCTATAAATGTGTTTGTGCAAATTTCATTTGATGCTAGATAAAGCAGGGCACCTGAATATTGTTGGCGCACTATTGATGTGTTAGCATACCTGTTGTGTTGTGAAGCGGTAGCTGATTCACAAAAATTAGGTCTTCACATAAATTAGTCTTTTGGAGGCCTGAGATGGGTTTTCACGCTCATCAGTGCACCATCGTGATCACATTTGATAACTTCTGTAATGGCATCTGAACTGGCTGATGTTTTAACCCATTAACTGCTGGTGAAAAATAGCTTGTCACGTTGACGTTTGGCCGCAAGTGCCAATGACGAGATAGCCCATCGTGACACTTTCTGGCTGAGAAAGAGCAATTCTGCAAATTTGAAGAAAACATGTAACATGTACCACCAACTCGCCCAACTTTCTACCATATTACAATTCTGCAAAGATTTCTTTTAGGAAAACACTAATTTATTTAATGCTCAGCGTTCCGAACATACTCCGAAAGATTTCTAGCTTGTTTTGGTCTAAATCTTCTGCCAAATGTAACACAATTTTAGCGGTTCGAATGCAATGCTATGTTCTAAAAATGGCTAGTTGTCCACGTTCAGCCACATGAAGGCTAAACAAGAAACTCCTTGTTAATCCACCCGTAGGAAAAATAAGCAACATCATTTCTCTGCTTGACAACCACATTGGGCACCGACAGCACTAACAATGAGCGATTTTTAAAAGCAAACTCTTGTACACCACATAGTGTAAAACACTACCTTTAATATAAGCCGAACGACGGAGTTAATTTAACGCCTTGGGAGTTTCGCGTGACCTTAGGGAGGGGTGTATAGTAGTGATGCAAAACTATTGATAAATCGACTCAATACTATCGATAGTTTTTCCAAAACTATCGATAGTGCCACAGAACTATTGATAGTCGACTATCGATAGTTTTTCAATAGTCGAATATCGATAGTGCTATCGATAGTTTTTCAAATAGTCGACTATCGATAGTTCTTTTTTACTATCAATAGTCAGATTTCTGGCGACTATCAATAATACTATCGATAGTTTTGCACCACTATGCTAAGTGCTTGGGCCAGTTGGTGTCATTTGAAAAAAAAACAATCGATAGTTTTCTGATAGCCGATTAACGACAATTTTTTGATAGTCGACTATCGATAGTACTATTCATAGCTTTTCGATAGTCGACTATCGATAGTTTTTTTATAGTTTTAGAGCGCAGCTCTTAGGCACCCGTTTCAGGCTTGAGCGCCGTGGCCGTCGCCGTAACCACGCGGTGCATTATGGGACACGTGACATCACTGGTGACGTCCTCAGTGACAATGACGTCGTCGGTGACGATGCGGGTGACGTCACTGGTGATGACGTCATCGTCGCATGACCTAACAGGGGTCACGCGACGCCACAAGGGTCACGTGACCCGACGGCGCTCGGAGCAGCAAACAGGATGAGGAGGAGCGGTATACCTTCCCCTCAGTATTCTTCCCTCCTCCTCCTCAAGAGCTGCGCTCTAATTCGGCGTTACAGTAAATTGTAAACGGCTTTCGTTTTTTTTTTTTTCTCAATAGTCGACTATTGATAGTACTATCCATAGCTTTTCGATAGTCGACTATTGATAGTGCTATCGATAGTTTTTCGAGAGCTGACTATCGATAGTACTATTGATAGTTTTGCACCACTAGTATATAGTCACGTCGTATGTACACAGTGCTGTATTAGCTCCGATAGTTTGTAGCGTCTGCTGCAGTCCATTGTGAGGTGAAACGAAATATATGGTCCAAAAATACGGCAATTGGTGACCTTTAGTCAAACAGTCTATACTCTGTTCACCACCAAGCTGGCAGTGCAGCGGAAGCTAGTGCTCGTTGGATCAGTCATGCGTTCATCTGTCGCCACGAGATCTTGGTCCCGCCAATACCCATGCACAGAAAGCGGGGTCATGTGTTGTAGAAGATGCAGCTGATTGTGCCTGCGAGCGCGTATCTCCTACCCCACTGTCAGCTTAAGGGGTGTCCAAACAGGATACTAGAAAACTCACGACTCTGGCAAATCGTGCGGCGCTGCGCTTCCGGCTGTCGGGGGGAAACTTCCCTCTGTCAAATCTGCCGGGGGAGACTTCCCCTGTCAAATCTCCTGCTCGCTTCCTCCACAGCGGCCTTGCTCTGCTCATCACGTGGGTCCGGAGAGCCACACACACGCTCTGTTGGCTGTCGGTCAATCGCTCAAGGCCTCCGCTCACAATACGGAACCACATCGGACGCCATCACGACGAAAGTGAATCTCGACAAAGAAAGCAGATCCGAGGCGGGCGAAACGCGCCCTTCGACGCAGGAATGTCCCAAACAGGGATTTCCCTAGACCCCCCTAGGGGGGGGGTGTAGACCCCCCTCGTTTTTCCGAAGGCACACCCTTAATTCCCAACGACTCCTATATTCGCAATGCCCCCCCCCCCCTTTAACCCCCCAAAAATATTTAGACACCCCCCTGATTTCAATTCCTGGGGAAACCCCTGGTCCCAAATCCACCCAAAGCCGGACCTCCTTGGCCTTCGAGCCGAGGCGACGGCGGTACGCGAGGGCGTTGGCGAGGTGAGCCAGACGCAGGTGGCGTGTGACGTCAATCTGACGAGGAGAGCAGTCGTGATCGTAAAAATTTTCACGACTCCTGCAAACATTTTCACGACTCCGACAAATCGTAAAAATAGAAGCGTCCGCTTCAATTTTCACGATTTGTCGGAGTCGTGCGTTTTATAGTGTCCTGTTTGGACAGCCCTTTAAAGGGATACTACAACGAAATTTCGGCGCTAATTTTTTGGTCTATATGTGTTCAAAAGAGCAGTATCACATGGAACATACCAATGTCTTGTTAAAAAAGTCTCGAAAAGGAATTTTGAAACGAATTAAACGATTAGCAAAGAGCACCTGGTGGATGTCGCTAACGCCTCGTTTGTTATGCTCGTCTAGGAACCTTGACAGCTAGTGACGGAGGTTGTCTCGCCTCCGGCCACGACGAGAGAAGGGGGAAGGAGGAACTCCCCTCTTCCCGAGAATCCCTTTTGTGTGTCGCAGAAGTTGCTATTGTCCCCCTACAAGATTATAGATTAACCTGTCACTCAAAATTCGTACAAAAGCAGCCGCTTCGGTGGCTGGAACGACTAGGCCATCCTCTCGACGTCAGCCTCACCGTAGCTTTGCTCGTCTCGAGACGACCTATGTCACGATTGCGTTGGATGTCACGTGCTCTAAGCTGGGCCTTCTCCGAGCGCTTGCCAGAGCGGGCCGTTTATAACGAAAAATGCAGCCACCAGGATCAAAATACAAATGTGCGATTGTCATTTACGGTTATTGTGGATCATATTCAACCTATTTTTGAACACGACGGGAATATTTCAAATTTCGTTGAAGTATCCCTTTAAGGGTGAATGGACGATAGTATGGAGCTGGGCCTCGCCTGTTTCTGTGTACATTTGAAGGCTGTGAACGACAGAGGATTGTTGTGTGTGCACATCTTTAGGCATTGGTGTTATGGTGACTGACTTCGTTCGTGTGAAGATCAGTCGTGGGTCTTTCTTACAAACCAGGAAGGGGGCGTAGCCGAGTTTGGGCCCTTTGGTGTGTTGTCCGCTTTTGTTTTTTAGTCTCGAGTTTTCATATTGTTGAAAGTTCACCATCCCTACTTGTGGCTTGCCTGTTATTTTTGTTTCAATGAGATCAAACTGGCTCACCGACGCTGGTTTTCTGTTGCAAAATGATATTCCTGGTTGAGCGAGGGGAACGGCGAATGTACCACTAACCCTGTGCAATAAATTCCTGAGCTACAATGGTTAACTTGCGCGTTTGTCGTTATTCTGTGTTGTCGCGTGACGAGTAGCCGTGGAGATGACTCGCCAGCTTGCCTCTGCTTTTACATTTGAGTAAACTCGTTCAGGTTATAATTTGACAAATAATTAAAAGGCGTGTGTAACTTAAGACGAAAAATGTAAGCAATCAATAAGCTTGATCTAATGGATATCGGTAAACAATACCACGGACTGATGTCATCCTTGAGTAGTACTCGTAACCTGTCGGACAGAAACCTAAAATATGGCAGAACCCAGGAATCGGCACCCACCTGCGACTTACCAAATGTCATTCGATGGTTTAAATGATAGTTTTCCAAGTCAGTCAAGCGTGGAAGCTGCGATCAAAGCAGCTGTTTCTCGCCGAACGATTGATCAATGCGGAGCGGCGGAGGACCGAAGGCAATGTAGGCCGCCATTTTGTTGATGGGATCGATGCCGTTGGAGCTTTCGTTTTGAGCAATTTTGAATTGTGAACGTCAGAGTTATTTAAACAATTTAAATAAATCATAGCTGAGACATTTTTAGCTTCGAATATATTATAATTCATCTAATACTGGATACAAATAATTCTTAGATTAAAACTAGCAACATCATTAACCAATCGTGCGTCTGATCATCATCACCACCCACCACCACGGAAAAAATGGCTGCCTCCAGACAAGCGATGGAATGTGACGCTTGCAGGCGTTTGCATGTTGAGTATATTTATGAAACTTGAATACATAACGTTAATGTAAGCCTAGGTAAAAAACTAAGAAAGTTCAATGTCGTCGCTTCATCTTATTCTCAAGCTGCGAGGCCTTGTCACTGTTCTTATATTGTTTTTACATACACCAGCTCGTTTGCGCCATTACATTTAGTGAATTCGTCGTTGTCGTAAACCAATTTTGCCCGTATTCTCCTTTGTGGAATGGGTCATCCGCCCTTCTGAGGCACCGCTGCTTTCCGAGTCAAAATAAATATTCGGTAGGTTTTAGTACGAACGTGTTTCCACCACACTAGCGTAGTAACTTTTTGAGGGATAACCAGTGGTGGAACTGCTGCGCCAAAACGAAAACCCTGCTATATGCTGCTTCAAAAGTTGTATTTGTGCACAATTTGCGCCACGTTTGCGCCAAAAGGGAGCTGTTTTCAAAAAGTAAACGAAAGTGTCTGGCACATTGCATTCTTGGTAATGCCACTGAAAATTAAAGTACAATTGTTCTTCGGATGCCTAATTACTATGTGTGAAGAGTCTGCGCGAATAGTCGAATTATCAAACACTAGTTTCAAATTATACGCTATTTGATATTCATTTCAAAATTAACTATAATATTCATACGTTTCGAAGTTTTGATCGCGGCGAGTTAGCCCCTTGAGTGCGCTTCTCCTCAAGCACCAATGCACTGCGGTGAAGCAATACCCGCGGAGCTGACACCGCGATCTCGCGACTGGCTTCACCGCAGCGCAGCCGCGCACTTCGGCGAAAAACACACCTTGGTGCAATATATAGAAAAAAAAAAAAAAAAAACTGTTACGATTGTTGATATTTATATT